>WYDI02001836.1:0-41818 GCA_009867235.2 Psittacus erithacus
TGTCCCTGCCCATGGCAGGGGGGTTGGAACTAGATGATCTTAAGGTCCTTTCCAACCCTAACTATTCTATGACTCTAAAGTCCTTCAGGTTTTGGTGCGGGTTTTTTTTTTGTTTTTTTGGTGTTATTTTTGTTTGGGATTTTGGTTTTTTTTTTTTGGAAGGGGGGTGGTTCCTGCATTCCGGTTTGTTATCAGGTTGGTGTTTTTTAGATTTTAGTGGCATCGTGGCATAAAAGAAAAAAGAAGATTTATCTGGAGCCTTCAAAACACACCAGATCTCAGTGGGCAAAGATCCAGACTAAAAAAATGCCACCATCACCATAGTTGCTCTGGTGAGAAATTACAAGAAAGACTGAATTAACCTGAAGATGAACTGTGAACATATCATTAAGAAGTCCAGCTGAAATGCTCAAGCTCAAAGCAACCTCTGCCCACACTGTGTCACCCAGTGCTTCTGTGACAAAGAGTTTGTACCTGAGAACTAGCTCACTTTCAAATGAGAATTAGTACAAGTGGCAGCACCCATGAAGTCAAGTCAAGGCTCCACTGAAATACTAAGCACATGTGAAACAGGGATTAGAGAATGATTTAAGATAAAGACAGTGAAATTCTCAGTAATAGCAACACACTAATATTGAAGCATATTTATCTTTCTTACAGCAAAATAGTTTTAAATATGTGGACTACTAGCCATCTGGTAGTGATTTGTTGAGATGTGAAAGGTAACTAAGTAAAGAAAAGGACATTATCAGAAAGCCCACATTTGTTTTTCAGGAATTCATGCTTTAAAAAACAAAAGGGCTGTTAGATGAAAAAGGCTCAAAGTGACTGCTACTCAGAAAACCAAAACATAGAGCAGGTGAAGTACTGCTATTGTGATTCACTGAAATTAAGTCTCTGGTCAAATATCACTTTATTTTTCTGAGGTGTTTTGTTCTGGTTAATTCTGGCAACAAGAAATTTTTCCTTAGCATGGAGAAGACTTTAACAGAGCTTGCCTGTGAGTGGTGAAGAGGCAAGAAATAAATTATTATTTTGCAGAAAAGAGGTAATAAACTTGAAATACTAAAGTTCCTAAAGTCACGTGACTGAACAATAAAGCAGTAGTGGGTGTGGGACTGGAACCAGCGGCAGCTGGTAAAAACCAAACACAAACAAAAGTAACATCTACCTTTCTAAATTCTGGTTTTGTTTAAACCAGGGTAAAGTCAGAATAATGGCTTTATCACAAGTCATGGATCTCAATATAAGGGTACAAAACCAAATCTGCCTCAATGGATCAGCAAAAATACAGCTTAGAAAAGAAACACTGTTAACATCTGATATCCTATTTCTTTTCTCACTGTTAGGTAAAATGTCTAAAATTCCAGAAGGCAGTGCAAGAGTTCTGTCATGATCCCTGACTTTCCAAAAGTGACCAAACAATATAATTTCCCTAAGGAGGCTTTGAGGAGGAAGTCTCTAATGAACACTAAATTTTTAAAGGGTTTAAAATAGAGCAGTTCTGGGATACTTAGAATTATAAGAAGACAGTAAGAATCAGAAGCAGTAATTTTCAAGCTATCCAGATGGATGAGGGAAACTGCACAAATGTAGCTTTATTTTAAAGAAAAGATCTGACCACAGATCTAATCCAGAAGCCCACCTCTCCGTTCATATTCCCCCAGAGCACAGATCATCTGCAGTGTCTACCCCAGGCCCACCAATGCACCACAGAAGAACAGCAACTAAGGATAACAAGCATGTACTTGTCAATTAAAACAAATTATCAAACCCCAGCCAAACCCCAAACCAAACTCTAATATCATTTGAATCATTAAGTTGCACATGAAATTAATGTATCTAATCACAGGACTGTATTTTTGCTTCTGTTCTTCTCCATCACCTGGAAAACTCACTTTCTATTTATGTATCCTGTCTCAAACTTTTACATTTCACATCAGTTTGCAACATCCCTGGGAAAGAGACTGAGCCTTTGTCTTTGCTGAGATGCATTAAAAATTCCTCAGACTGGGACCGTGGACTTTTGGGGCTAACAGCTTTATTAATAATAATAAAAAAGTTACAAGAACTGCCTTGGAAGCTAAGCTGGAATTGTTGGGAACCGTGAAACAGTGCAATGGCACACATTCACAAAAGCCATATAGAAGAATACTTAGGAAAATGGACATATTGTAATCAGTCAGTAATCGATATGTGATTTACTTTCATTGAAGGTCTGGTGATGGCCAAAATCAGAAAAGGACGATCTTTTAGACTATGTCTCCTATGTCTTTGAAAGTTAGAGTCAGGAAAATTAAGTTTATGGTTCAGCAGACTGAGCTGTCTTAGTCTCCATCCATTTCTCAGAATTCTTCTGCCAAATAGGTAAGATAAAACTAGTTTTTCTAAACCCACTAACAATTGATGTTTTAATTTAAGTGTAGTAACAGATTCAAGCACTTAATTTTTTCTTTCACATTTCACTTTCTACATGCAAAGTAGTTCACCAGGAGAAATGGTTGAAACAATGGAAAATGAACATGAAGGAGCAATCCTACACTGAGCCTGCCTTGCAGCCAAAAACATAATTGGTCTTTTCCATCTCTGATTCTTGAAACTTGGCACTAAGGGCAACTCCTTGCAATTAATACTGATATAAATTCTGCAATCATGGTAATAGAGGAGATGCATCTTTCTTTGAAGCATGACACCTCAAACCATTGTTTATAACTTTACTGACATACCTAATAAATAATCTTTCCAATCAGTTTAGGTTAGAGCATGTATGTGAAGACTTCAATGAAAAGACTATAAAATGACAACAAAGGGAGAACTGACAGATTGGAATAAAACTGATACATATTGTACATATGAGGTGTTTTCTGCACAGGTTTAAACCCACTACAGTCTGACTGCAAAAATAGACAGAAAAGAAAAGAATGCTTAGAATAGCCGTATTTCATCAAACATTTAAGGGACTCAAATAAAAAAGACTGACTATGCCAAGTCAGGGCAAGAACCTGCCAGCTTCAGGAAGCTGCTGTTACCTGTTGTCAGTAGTGCTCAAGGAAAGGTCAAATCTGAGGCTTGTATTCAGTAGCCACCAATTAACTTGTCCTCTATAAATTTGCCTAGTTCCTTCTTAAAATCATTTAATAATTGGGCTTTCACCACATCCTCTGGCAGTGAGTACCACAATTTTATTACATACTGTGTGAAAAAGTACTTCCTTTGGTTTATTTTCAACCTACTACCAGATAATTTCATTGACTGTACCTGGTTTTTTGACAATGCCAAAACTATTAGCTTTGACAATTTTTTTTCTCTGATGTCAGCTCTTCTCAAAACCAGTTTGGATTCAATCAGGAAAGGTGTTTCAACACACGTAAATGAAGGATTCACGCCTGAAATGGAAAAAAATGCCTTTTCAGGCAGATAATTTTGGGGAGGGAGAGAAGAGTCAGAGGTACCTGGACTAATAACCAGCATAGCGTGGAAAGAATCTGGCAAGACAGAACTGTATTCCAGTTGCCATTTTGAATTCCTCATCTTGTTGCATTTCTCTTTAAGAAGTTAATTCTTGTTAGTTCACATAATCAATGTCCTTTAGTTTAAAGGCCACTGTGTGTTCACTACATACCGTTCCTACAGACTTCTGAAGACTTGCCCAATGCCAGAGAACACAACAGCTGAACATCACGGTTTCACATCTGATATGGGTCCAGTCTAAAGAAGAGGATTTGAATATTTTGACTATCTCAGCATGTGTTGGCATTTGACAAGATTTATTGAGAGGAACAAAAGAAGAGAGAGAGATACAGAATGCCTGCATGTGTTAGCAGAGCAGCAGCATGCAATGAAACATAATGTAGGCTTACATCTGTACTGTCACAGAGGGAATTTTTACTCCACTGTGGGTTACCGTGAATCTGATTACAGTTAGACATTCAACTGACTCCTGTTTCCTAGGATACAGTAAGGAAGAAGTACCAGACTCGAATGAATTTACTGCTTGACACATGTTGAGACGTAACATATGATGGGATTTTCATATTATTATTTTCTTTTATAGTCCCAAAGACCATATGCATTGAAAAGAACAGCTGAGTGCAGCAAATGCTGCTCAGAGAGCATTGTGTTTAAAACTGAGCTCTTAGATTTTACAAGCTCCTTTTTAAAATAATTTGGGAAATATTTTTTTGCAACATTTGGTAATTTTTATTTTGCTTTTTCTGTTTGGGGCACTTTTCAAAGGACTTCACAGATGTTCACAGAGAGATCTTTATATTTACTGTTGTCTCAGGAATATATAAATATCAGTGATATGTGTACTTGGTTACAGACAGGCCAGCTAAATTTCAACACTGCTTCTCCCTTAGCTGCATGGGAAAGGCTCACTACATGTAAAATTAGCTGCTGAAAACTATTTCAGCTGTGCTTCTTATTCAAGAGGCACACAGTAATCCTTGAAGACAGGTAGCATCTTTAGATGCAAATTCACTCATCTGTTTTAGGTATTTATCTTAGGATGAGATGAACTGCTTTTGAAAGGGTCTTTTTTCTCCTCCAGCAGTATGGAGAACCCAGCTCATGAGCTTTGGCTGCAGTTTAACAGCTGAAAGGAATTGAGGTGACTTGCCCCTTGCTCTAATTTCTCCCAGCTGTGATTTTCCTTACCAAGGACTCATAGAGGATGAAATATTGAAACCAAACCAGTGAAATAAATAATGAATTAAATTTGTATACAACTATCATATCAATTACCTTTAAGAATGTCTTTTATATTAAAAGTGTCTTAACATGAGCTCTAAAAGTCACGAAGCAACCCACAAAGTACCGGGTGCTGATTTGTTTTGCATGTTACACAAGGAGTAATTAAACAAGCAGAAGAGTTCCAGTTGTGTCCTTGTGCTATGGGACACTACTTAAAATCATGACATGCATCATTTCAAAATCCATAATCTCTCTCAGGAGTTCACACCTGAAGTTTTGAAAGTCCCAAATGATCTTTGACTAATAAAATAGGTGGCTTAGGCATGTTATGGTGGTCATTGTAGTAGCCTTCAAGGAGAGTACTGATGATACAGATCTATAACAACCTCTACGTGGTTTCTCCATCACTGGAAGATTGACTTTCTCTCAGTAGTCCACGGAAAAGGCTAAATTCAAGTCTTAAAATGCTGAAACAAAACCTTCATTAAAGATGTTTCTCGTGTTCTGTTTGGGTATCGGGTTTCTCATTTTCAAAATTAAATCTCTTACGGATGTGACAAGAACCGTGATGGCAACGAGTCTGCACAAGGCAGGTGTACCTCTGTAAAAATAAAGGACAGGACCGTTATCACAGAAACACTGCATCTGCGTTTAGTTCTACTCACAAGTCATAATTCTGGAAAACTAACACAATATCCTTAAAGAAGCCTCTTATATCTAATGACAAGGCAATGTACCTTATGGGTAGCCTTAATGCATATTTTTCATCACAGATCTGAAATGGTTTCTCTCCTATTTCTGTAATTCCATCTCTTGAATGGAAGGCACAGACTCATTTCCAGGGAAAGCAGTGTAGTCATGTAATCTATGCAATTATTTATATTTTTGATTTCTGTCAGCTCAGGCACAGTCCCCTCAAAGACAAAGAGCTTCTCTTCTAGGGGAGCAGAGACTCGGACACTGCCACACATCCGCCTCCTCTGTATTGGCCATCCTCAGCAAATCCTAGGAATCTGCAGGCTGGAAATACCTGTAAATGTGTGCACTGTGTGCTATTAGGAGCAAGACTTTTAATCATCTCAGCATTAAAAATGGATTCTGCAAAGTAATCCCAAAAGGAATTTATTGTATATATTTTGTTCATTGCTTCGAAGACAGGAATATCATTACTGTAACCAGCCCTTCACGAGCAGCAGAATGAGAAAAGCGAGGGTGGGGACAGAAAAAAGCTGCGTGAAGTGTAATAGTTACAGACTGGAGCAGACTATCAACAGCTGCAAGGTTAATTACAGGTCTTACCAAAATATATAAAAAAAGAAAAAAAAATGAAAAGAAGAGAAAATCTAAGCCTCAGAAATAAAAGATAAGGAATTCTTCAGAGTAATTATAGGCTGCTGAGGCCTCATGGTAATAATAAAGAAAAACATCTGACCAGATTGATGGTGGGAGAGACAGTGACAAGAGGAATACAGGTTGAAAAAAAAAATAATTAACATCAGCTATCTTGGGTAAGCTGTCATTCAGTCTGTGGAAGAAAAGACTTGCTAATAAAATATTAATAGAATCTTTTTAAGATTTTTAATAACATTCTTTCATACACAGGTAGCACTCCCGTTTGTCAGTCAAGAGCATCAGACACAGAAGTACCAGACAAACAAATGCAGCAAAAGTGGGGAGAAAATAAAAGCTTTGGTGCAATAGTGTTTAACCTCAAAAAAACCACCACCAACGCATTCAAGCAGGAGCTGTTTGGAGAAAGCTTTGTGGAAAATCTCTGACTCTGCTTTGCTTTTTAGAGGAAATTATAGCAAGGAGGAAAAGTTATTTCAGACTGACAGACACCAAATGTCAGCAATCATGATATAATCAGTGCAGGATTTATTATATTTAAGTGGTTTGGAAGTCGGCAGATTTCAGACAGCTTCAAAATCTAAAGGAAAAGTGTGTCGAAAAAACAGTCTTATGAATATTACATATACAGACTCTGTGTAGCATCACACATTTTTATGTGCTAAATTCTCTTGCAACTGTCTCTGCAGCTTCTTCTTCAGTGGCCCTTTTGCAATGAATGCCTTTCTTGAGCTAGCTTTCAAATCCTCAGCCTTATCTTCTTTCAAGTCTTTACATAAAGCCACTTTGTTTCTGACACAGCCGAGCTCTGTAATGAGCTCCAGAGAAAATATACTTTGCCAGTCCAGAAAATCACTGGAGTCACTATGCTCAAACAAGTTCAAGGCAACTGCTAAATATTAAAGAAATGTTGGTTTGTTGGTTTGTGAGGTTTTTTCTTTCTTGCAATGTGAACTAGACTTTGCTGGAAAACCTTAGGGGTGGCTCTCAATCCTATCTGCCTTAAATGACTGCTGGGACAGGCTTACTGTCAGCCCTTTCTCTCTCCACAGACAAAGCTTGCTGAGGATGACACACACCCCAGACACGTGATGTGGGGTGGGTGAACTGCTGTGTAATAAGCAGCCATGCTACATCCGTCACAGCTATCACAGCTACTGCACACCTCAACAGAGATGCCATTAATTTTGACTCTACACCCGCAGCATGCCAGATCTCTTAAAAGACCCTTTAACAAGCTCTTTCCTTCCAAATCATCAGACTTCCAACTCAGCCATAACTGATTATATTGGCAAGTTTTCTAAGGAGATACAAGGGGAAACTGAGGGAAATAATTAAGGTCCCACCCACAGGAATATGCCTCATGGTTTGTGATAGTCACTAATGGCAGGTGTGTGGGTGAAGGAGAATGGATATTTATTCATTACTGGAGTAAGATGCCTTGCATATAATGTCTGTTGATAATAATGTCTATTTTAGGGTTGTTTGACAGTTCCTGTCAAGCACAGAAAATGGTAAACTCCGGCAGGTTGTTTCAGCACAAAGGAGCAGGGTGAGGGAGGAGTGAATGTCAGAGCAGACTTTAATCATTTCTGAGAACAAAGCTAGGGGGGAATACATTGTGTTCCCCATGCTGAAAATTGCTGGTGAGCACCTCTTACACCATCCTGATTCAGAACTATGACAAAGAGACCATCACTGTAAACCAAAAAAATGACCTTTATTGCCACTGTGAGAAGCCAATCAAATAAATTCAAATCCTAAAAGCCTGTAAAACTCCCAGCTTAGTTACAATTTGGAGCTAAGTATTTCTGAAAATGATACCTTTATTCAGCACGCTTGATTAGGATGCTTTAGTGGTCACCAGGACATGTCACCTTGTAAGTGTCCCATCCCACAGCTCTTGCTGAGAACAGGCTGACTATGCACCTTCCTCACTAGAAGGTGGAATATACTCCCCTTCTAACCAAGAACTATAAGTATGGCTGGATAGGAAAATGCTGATGAAAAATATCTTTGTCATTATCTGGTTGTTTGGGGTTTTTTTATCAAATAATTTTGCAGAGTTCAGTGGAATTGGCTCACCATGTGGGAGTCAAGACCTATTTCACTCTAATCTCCAGCCTGCTTGTCTCTGTCCAGCATGGGAAGGACAATGCTACCTGACTAGCCTCTCTTCTCCAGTCTGGGAAGATGCAAAGGGCTGCAAGCAAGCTGTGACCTTCCTCCCCCAACTGGAAGCATCTTCCCACTTCCCAGTCAGGCCCAGAAAGAAAAATCATACAAGTAGAGATCTGGGAGGGGATGTGATGGGAGGTGCTGAGTGACACAGAATAGAGATTAAGAAGGTTTCAGGGGCCTCACAATAATTTTGTATTGTTGGGTCCTCTATGGATGGGGTCATGACTTACAGGGACTTGTGCAAGACACCAGGCAAACTAGATCATCTAGGGAGCAGGCACTTGATATGGCCATAAAACCCTTTCCAATTTCTGGTTCCTAAGTGAACTTTGTGACTTCTTGCCCAGAAGGCTGAGTAGTAAGGTGACGGTAGTATTGGACTACATTTATTTTGTTGCTGATATCATCACTGGTTCAAATCATGTTGACCATCGCCTTTGGCTGACCTGTTGCTGTAATGGTTGTCCTGGGCTGGACAAAAATTTACCACCCCAACTTCCTCTTCCCCTAAGACAGCATAATAGAAGAAATGTCATGTTTGTAGTCCTTACCCCATAATTCATAGCAATCATAAATTCATCACAACTGTGTATTCCTCCTTGGTCCCTGATTTGCGGGCTAGTGTGCTTTCAGACCTGAAACTAAAGTCAACAGCAGCACAGTTTGAATGTCTAGAGTGCTGCTATCTCATGACAAACCCACTGGGAAAGAAACCTTAGGTCTTCATCACCTCTGGACACCAAATTCATATAAATCTTATGCTCCGATCCCTATGACTACTTCCTTAATCTGTAAAATGAGACTAATAACCTTTATTGCATAACTCAACAACTATCATGGCATATGCAGATCATATAGGATTGTGAAAACTCTGCATTTTTGGAAAACCTGGGAGAAACAAAGAAGGCCTAAATTCACAGCTAGGTCTGGACAGCATGTAGCAGTATGATACTGAGGCACTGCACACTGAAGGATGAGACAGTAATCTCAGCAACATTGAAAATATACTGACAGAAAATTCTATAGAATTTGACAAAAAAGTGTATGAGTTTCTGAAAATGTTGATGAAATGGCCCCAATTATTCTTACAAGTAAAAAATGTAATAGTGTTTGAAACACAAGAGGTAACAAAAAGGCTTCAAGGCAGCTAAGCACAGGTTGCAGGACCTGTATTCACATGTGGACAGCAGGGGAGCATGTAGTGGGGCTGAGAAACAGCCCCCACAGGTGCAGGTGCTCTCCCAGGCTGGATGCCAGTGCAGCAGACCCCTGGCCCCTGCTCAGAGGCACCTCCTGGCACCAGAACTGCTTCAAGCTCCAGCTGTGGCCGCAAGCTAAGCCAGTCTATTTGGAGTTGACACATGGCTCTTACTCACAATACATTGAGGGAATGGAGGGACCATCTTCTGCAAGCAGCTAACAGTAAACTGGCCTTCTGCAGAGGGGTTTGTGGTGGCTTCCACTTCCATGTGCAAAAAAACCAACCTGTGCACAGCAGACCTGTGTCTACTGCTTACGACTGATAAAGGGCGTATCAAATTTGGAAAAAACACAACTGAAAAGTGTTGCCTTCCTGAACTATGATGTATCTTGAAGACGAATAATGACAGAAGACCATTCCAAATGTAAATGGTACTTTGGTCAAATTAGATAGCAGGCTGTGATTGATTTCTGAAGCCAATGATGTGCTGAAGTTCTACATGCAAACTGACAGACTGAATCAAATCAGTTCAATGTCTCACTCAGGGTCCTTCCACTGATCCAGGCCGTTTCCCCCTGTTTCAAATATGGATGGTTAAAACACACAGAAATCGAGCAAGAGATTCTGAGAGAATCAGGGTCAGGATCTCCAATACCTCTAAATGGGCATCATTTATGATTTGAAGCCTAGGAGATTAAATATTTTCCAGAATTAGTAGATTTTAAATAGCATTTACTGAAACAGTTGATGATAACAAACAACTGACGTAATACTTAGTCTTAGATAAGCATATCTAAGCCTTTTTTATATGACAGTTGTGAAACATTACTTTTGCCACTGGGTAAGCTGATATCCAGGAATAACCTGTAATATAGACAGAGCTCTAGAATATTCTTGCAGATTTTCAGAAATGTAGCCAATTGCTATAACTATGAGAAGCTCAAATACTGCTTCACAATAATTTACAGTGATGCTTGAAAAGATCACAACAAAACATAGCATTACTATGATTGCCTAAGAAAGAAAGATGATGTTTTGAAACCACCTTGTAAATAGTGTAAATATATCATCTGAGCATCCACATCACATTGATTTTTCTGTAAATTTGATTAAAAAATGTGATGCAGTGAGGATTAATTTCTCCATGTATAGATATTTACAGGTTAGACTTCCACATCTTAACTACTAACTCTTGGCCACTTTTCAGGCAATGGAAAAGAATTAAAGAATGACTGACCTCATCCTTATGCATGTATCCATAGCGGATGAAATGAATTGCTCCCTTAAAATACTGATTTTTCTTTCATTAATTTAAAAGGAACTTAAAAAATATAGCTCAGATGTCAACATGTACATCAGTGACCATCTGAAAGTAGTCAATACTCATCCTACCTCAGTTTCCCACATATTTCCACAGCCACATATTTCCACGTATTTTCCACATATCTCACATGAGGTTCACAGTTATAAGCTCTATGAAAGTTCTTCATGGAATTACATGTGTGAGATATCTAGTAAAACACGCTTTACCATGTGCAAATGAATGCAAAATGCAATATTTATTTAGTGAACCTCACAAAAGCAGTACTTGGCAGACATTAAACTTGCAGCAATGGTTGTATTAGCTGAAAGTAAAAGCCTGCTCCAAGCCAGGAAAAATTCTAATCAAAATGAAGCATGTCAAAGCTCAATACTACTGACTGAACCAAGACGTGCTTGATGGCTTGAGGCTGCCTGAGAATAGAGACTATGTGGTTTGGCCAGTTTTGCAATGTCTTACCTTTCATAATATAAAATATGCCTGTGGGTTTTCTTACTTAGGTGAACCTACAATGTCAGCTAAGTAATTACTGAAAACATCTGTGGATCTAGGAAATTTCTGTTGTAGGAAGTGGACAGCAATCTCTGAAGCTTTTGGCCACAGGCAGACCCTGGCACCCTTGGGAAGCTTGTCTTCTATGTAAAGGGAGAAAAATTTTTCCAAACCTGTATGGTAGCTGCAATGCTTAGTAGCCTCACGATGAAAAACATGATGACTGTGTAGGCCAACCTCCCTGTGACAGCCAGATATGTTTTATTTCCGGATAGATTCCTTTTCAGTTCAATTTAAATGCAATTTAGACACAGAAGTCACAGGCTTTTAACACTTCTTTTTCTTATATGCTTCCATCTGAAGAGTGATCCAAGAAGAACAATGAGGACAGTGAAACCCAGTGGACACAGCAGACTGCCCTCTGGATAAAAAGCATTTCTGCATCAAATAAACTATAAAGTTTTTTATTTTTTTACCTCTTCTATGCTCTTTATCCAAAATTCTTTAAGCTTTAAAAAGGATAGAAGAATTTTCGATTTATAGCAAGGAAAATGAGTCACAGACCTACCGATAAGGTCGACAGCAATGCCTCAGTCTTCACAACCCTTGATCCATACTGTTTACTCCCAAGCTGTTGCGTCGCCTTGATCCTCGGCTTATTTAGGCTTGGGCGCTTGCTGTGGCGCCTCCTGGTGGCAATAGCTGGGCCTTATCTTGCTGCAGAGTCAAAGCGCAGACCCAGCTGAGCCCCAGCTGCAGTGCGCAAGAGAGTAACTGCGCCTTATGTAATGCGAGGGGATCCCAAAACTCAAACTGGGCAGAACACTGGAGGCTCTGAATTAATATTCTCTGCTCTTCTTGTGTGGAATAAAATTCTTGTTCTCATGTATATTTTTAAAATATCAGTCAAATTGACGGATTAATCACCACCACAGTTATCTTCAGACTTCCACTGAAGCCTCTATCAGAGGAAGTTATACAAATATATGAGAAAAAATTCTGGTGTTACTAAATTCAGTGTCATTTCTGTCATTTTCAATGAGGGCAAGTTTTCAGCTGTGGTCCAGGAAGGCATTAAAACATCACAAGTAGGTGCAATATTCACATAGCACAGAAGACTTGCGCACATAAAATATGTCAGAAGAGATGCCACCAATCTGTTTTATAGCTGCTTAGATACTACAAATGACTCTAACAGAATTTAGAAAGATGCATGTTCAAAATGTCAAAGTCATGGTTTTTATCCATGTTAGTAATTATCTCATGAAAGATTCTCTTACACAGTGTAGAGTTTAGGCTTAAAGAGAAGCAAGCACACTTTATAGGTGCTATTCCATGCAACATATTTCTGTGGCTTAACATATACAAAGCCATAACAAGCCACGCATTAATTTCACCACTTCCCTAATTTTCCATCAGTCATTGCAGGTATTGATTGTCCCTACTTTAAGTTGTGCATATTATTTTCAAATGGGAAGATATTTATATGCAGTGCGGCATTTTGTTTCTTAAAGAGACAATCAATCTGTGATTTAAAATTGTATATTCTGGCTGTGGTAACAAAGCTGCAAAGCTTAATAAATCTGGGGTACAGAACTCTGAAAGGAAACTGAAGAAAGGAAGATCTTATGCAAACAAACCTGGAGGAAGCAGATGTGAGAGAAGAAATCATTATCTCCTCTATACCAATCTCTGGAAAATGGGTGACTGCAACCCAAGAGGAAAAAAAAAATTCAACCCTCTTCAAAGTCAGGCGTTTCCCAATGCTACTTACAAAATTCATGAGATACGGTGGTGTTGCAGTTTAACCCTGTTAGGCAGCTTGTCCCCACACAGCCACTCACTGACTCCCCCCTGCTGGGATAAGGGAGGGAATCAGAAGAGTAAAAGTGTGAAAAGATGGTAAGTGTGAAAAGACAGGTTAAAAAAAAGCCATGTACACAAGCAAGGCAAAACAAGGAATTCATTCACTACTTCCTACTGGCAAGCAGCTGTTCAGCCATCTCCAGGAAAGCAGGGCTCCCCCACATGCAATGGTTACTTAGGAAGATCAATATCATAACTCTGAATGCCCTCTCTTCCTCCTTCTTCCCACAGCTTTTATTGCTGAGCTCAGTGCTGTATGAAATGGAATATCCTTTTGGTCAGTTGGGGTCAGATGTCCTGGCTGTGTCCCCTCCCAACTCCTTGTGCACCCCGAGCGTACTCACTGGTGGGGTGGTGTGAGGAGCAGAAAGGCCTTGACTTTGTGTAAGCCGTGTTCAACAGTAACTAATGCATTTCTGTGTTATCAACAGTTTTAATCACAAATCTAAAACATCGCACCATACCAGGTACTGTGAACAAAATTAACTCTGTCATGGTCAAAGCCAGTAGGGGTGTAGATACCCAGTGACTTACCTACCAGTCATATTCCCTAGTTCTCATGAGACAGTCATTGACGACACACAATAGTAATCACTTCTTCTGCAAAGTCAGATGGGACATGATATGATGCCACTCAGCCCCCACCTATCTCAATCTGCCTTCACCTCACATAAGATGTAAACACAAGGTGTAACTATAGTACTATACAACACTGTGTGGAGGAAGTCTGCTATAAGTGTGGGCATCACTTAAACTAGTTCATTTCACCAGATTATTTTTCTACTTTACTAAAAACAGATTTTATCAGCCTGGCAGGAGGGCTTTGCCTTGGAAATTGCTGTCTCTGGAGGACTTATGTAAACTCTTGCAGCCTATGGAGCTGAGCTGTTGAGATCCACCTTTCTAACGCATCTTTGGGGTGAGCACACCTCTCACTTCATTATGCAAGACCAAGGAAGTCAAAGTGCTTAATTTTTTTTAATTACTGTGGTCTATAAGGGGTATTCCTTCCTTTATAGCCTTTTGATGGCAATATTTGTCCCTCAGACAAGAGACACATTTCACCGCAAAAGTCAATGCCATTACCCTACTGATGGTGGATGTTTTGAGTTTCTCCTTAAGGAACTGATAGCAAAAAAACCCCGCTTTGTTCCTTTGTGCATGAAACTGCTAAAGAATTTCAGGATATTTGTGTCCAAGTCAAGACACCTTCAATGCTTTTTACATGATGGTTGATCTCAAAAGACAACAGCGTGATAGACTGGTATGTGTGCATGTGAGCGTGTGTACACTTTTGTGGAGGGATAATTTTTATGCCAGAGCATATAGCGCAACATGTTTAAGAGAGCAATGTACTAAGTAAAGCAAGAACAATGTAACTTATTCCTTATCAATGTAAAACTAAAAAATGAACATATGTAGCTCTGTTACTTTAGGAAACATTTAAAATTTGTCAGTACCTTGTAAAGGACCTTGTATTTCATCTTATGTACCCCTTTTTAATGGTTGACAATTGCAGCAGGGTGTTGCTGTGTGATCACACAAATGCACACTAGCTCTGTAGAGCATTCATTTAAACCTTGGTGGGGAAAACAAAACAAATATAAAAACTCATTGCAAGTTTTTACATGTTACCTTCCAGTTACATTACCTTCTAGTAACCGTATAGCTTACCTCTCTAGCGCTATACTGTTACTATTCAACACTGTTAAAGCAGATAGGAAAGAAAGACTTTAGCAAGTTTTCTAAAGTTCTGGTGGGGACAGATTCCACTAATCCTAAAATAAGGGCTTACGTGGACCCATGCTGATAATATATTTGTGCACTTTTTTATGCTTATGGAAGTGTACAAGGCAGAAGAATGGAGACTTCTAAGTTATTCAGCCAACACTAGCTGTGCCAGTTTTGATTAGCTCCGACATCTGTGCCTTTTCCTCACCAGCAAATCTTTTGGTACATGAGATCTTCGTGATGGTGTTCATGGTGCTCCTCAGACTGAGCTCTCCAACCTTTTACTGATAATCCAGACTGACATTATGTCAGAATAGATGGCAAAAGCATAAATATTTTGCCAAGGATCTCATCTGAGAAACCCCAAACACAGCTGAGACTGAAGTACATTTAATTTTCAGGCTCTGTAGGAAGGGATTGGAAAACTGCCCATACTAATGCCAGAAGGAGCGGCTGGGGCCATTGCTGAATTCTCAGCAGTTGTGTGAAAATTATGTCAAGCAGAGATGAAGTACCGGCACTTTTCCTTGCTTCTCCCAGTGCATCTACCTGAGAAGTCAGTGCTCACAACAGAGAACTGGACAGTGAGGCAAAGCCTTGGAGGGGTAGGGTCCTATAGCTCCTTCAGCGCTAGACTTCTGCAAGAGAGTCTCCTGTACATAACAGCCCCATGTGGAAGAGGAAATACTAGGGCTGCCTCATTTCTTACAACTATCACTTTACACAAGACTGGCCAGCACATCTCCAGTTTCTTTTTTCCTAGCCCTGGGACCATGTGAGATGCAAGCTGATTCGGGAAAGGCATGAGGCAGGACCACACCAATCATCCTCACAGTGCCCATGGAAGGCTTAACTAATTTTCTTGTCTGATGTACCAAGTAGTGAAACATCTCCTGCCTGCGGTCTGCTTGTTTCAGTAATGAATTTGTCTGAAAGGGCCTATAAGATAATACATTAGTAATTGAAAACAAAACAATGTCAGAAAGTCATCTGCTTTTAAGAGGGTGAGCTAACACCCTGTTCCTAATGCTTGCCAGTGCCACTCAGATCACATGATTTTTGCTCCTAAAATCTATAGGTGTATCAATTTTTGCAAAGAAAATAGGTAAAAGCAGAAACTGTTTATTAATTTGCCGAAGATGGAACTGTTTAATTCTAACCATGAATCCTTACTGTTCTGTAATGAGTGTATTGCAGCTCATATAGAGTAACTGAAACATTCCCACTCACCCTCAACAACTCTATAACATGCTTCTGCCCAAAAGATGGCAAGGGAATCAATTTCGGTGTCTTTCTTCAAAATGCTCCAGGAGATGGAGTTTCAGATTTGTTCTTATTTTAATAAGATTGCTATTTTCTTTTAAAGTAACACCTCTCATTTTTGAAACTCCTCAAAGTGCCAGTCATGTCTATCACTGGTCTGTCCCTGCTCAGAGCTTAATGCAAAAGTCTAGAAACTCTTTGTATGAAAATTTCATGCCTCCAGGTGCTCCATTGATTATTCATGAAGCTTTTGGAGCTGTCACCATGGGAGCCAATTGGCTACAACTTATTTAGCATATTAATGACCTATATGAGTTAGTGCAGGAGGAGACATATCACACCACCTGGAATGCAAGTGGCAAGCTGCTGCTGACTCAATCAGCTTTGAAATGGGAAAAAAGAAATTGGAAACATTTTACGCGGAAACAAAAAAGCTCTTACATGTCCAAATGCATTCACCCAAATTAGCATGCACGCCTTCAATAGCTTGTTTTCATAATATGTTCTTTTTATCCTCTGTGAGTTTGGCCTCATTACAAGCTCCCTCCTACTGCCAGAGCACATGCCCCTGAAAAGGTTTAATAGGTGAGTCATGTGGTTTGTTAGACATTACATCAGAATGATTTAATACACCAAGGGCAAGGCTGTATGTAAGGTCCAGCTGCTGGTACTGCCGTTACAGTTTGTGTAGCAGGTAAGTTGATGGTCTCCAGAAAGCCGCTAGATAATGATAACAATTAATTTTATGGCAGCAAGAGAGGGAGTTCAGCTGAGCTAAGCACCTTTTTTATTTTTCCCCATTCACACAGCGCTGTTACACCCGGTCAGCAGGTGAAGCACTGCCTTAACGTTTTGGCAAAATTAAAATGTTAAAACCAAACAAGGAAATCACTGAGGGGAAGCTGGGAAGCAATGGCGTAAGGAAGCTTGCCTTAAACAGAGGCAGCTCCATTAAATCTGCGACAGCTGGTGCTAGCAGTGTGCTCTGGCAGAGCTGTGCTGGACCCTGAAGGCAAGGTGCCTCCTCTCCTCTAGGCACTGCCAATGGAGGGTGGCTGGGGAGGCAGTGAGCATCACCTGACACCAACAGAAGGACTGCCTGGTCTCGAACGGCCAGGCTGTGCCTCTCCTGGTTGCTACTGCTGTATATTATACTCTGAGCAGTCCTGCTACAGTCACAGAGGGAACAGCTATGGGTCAGGGTCAGTCAGAATAGCACTGTCTGACCTTTATGTATTTGAGATACAGGAGATACAGCGCTAAAGATTTATTAAAATTGTTTGAGGCTACCTTTGGGGACGTAAGAAATTTGTTATACAGTGAACAGCTTTGGCTGGCTGACAGGGATTTAGGACTCTTATTCTTATTCTGGAGGCCCTTGAGTCCCCAGGCGAGAGCAGGGTGATGAATGGGAGTGATATACATGCATAGCTGTGAAAAATCAGTCTCAGCAAAAGTGGCAAGACACTTAAGCACATGCTCAACTTTTTTTCACTTCCTTCATACTTTCTGAATATTTTCACTGATTTGGTACAAGGATTGCTTGAAGATACAGCTTTATATTCGCAGTTAATTAATTTAGTAATTTAAACAAGAAAGATGTAAGGGTGCCACTCATGGGGATGTGTTACAAGCCCATGTAACATGTATAACTTCCTAAGAAAATGCATGACATAGTACTCACATAGGTTCTTCCTTATGACTCCAGCATAGTTATAATAATCATTTTGCCATGCAAGACCAGTATAGAGAGCTACACACTAAAGAACAACTAGAGCTGGGAGAAAAAGAGGAGGTGGCAAATGCAGAGCTGTTAAGGGTAATTAAAATACAAGTGGGGGAAAAATCTGCCACCCATTGGAGCTCCATGCTGCCCCAGCTGTGCTACTGCCAGCCAGACAATGATACAGAGCACCATGTCTCTCTTGCACTGAAGTGTGCTGGACTCTTTCATGGGGTGGGGAGGAACTTGCTGCACAGGGTCTCCAAAGGGAAAAAGGGTCATAACTTCTTCCTCCCACCATGAATTAGTAAAAAGGACTTTATTTGTTGGCACTGGGAAGAAAAGCTTACTTCCAGAGATTTGTCAGATTTAGTTGGACACCTGTTTCTTAACCTCGGGGAGTATCAGTTTTTCTACAGTGATTTAAGTGAACTTTGTGTATTATTTCACACTTTGAGATCTAATTTTTTAGATGCCTACAGTGGTCACAGACATAGGTCCCTTTTAGACACCTAATACAAACTGAGACTTTGGATTTCAAATTTTACTTATCCAAAACTAGGCAGCTACATATACTTTGCAGACAAAGTCACTGATTTATTAAGCACAGACAATCCCCAAAGAGAAAAGAATGCACACAGACACCATAAAGGCTCTTGCGCTCTCATGCATCTAAATTTTCCTCACACACATATTTGTGAAATGAGAGAAAAAATATAATTAAAAGCTCCCTTCTGTATTTCTGACGGTTTTATACTATTGTCGAGGATACCTGCTTCCTCAGCAGATTGAGTGTGTGTGGCCAGGCTGCCTACAGGCATGGCAGACCTGCTGTCGCTGCTGCCCACATGCACTGTGCTCTGAAGTCATACACATTTTATCCAAAACCACTGTAAAAACCTCAGTCATGGTAAAACAATTGCCGATTTAATTGGCCACCATTTCTTCAAAACAATAGAGTTACTCTCACAAAGAAAGAAGCTCAGGGGCAAAGAAGAAGCACAGCAATAAGAAGAACCCAGAATTCATCAGCCTCAGTCCTTTGTTTTACCAACTAACATGACTAGTACCCTGACAAATGGGAAACCTTTCTTGGCCATACTGGAAAACATCACTGCAATGAGTTGTTGGGGGCCCAACTAAAAATTAACTGACAGAACTGGAGTGCAAAATTATCTGTGTGTTAGAAGGCATATGGATTAGGAGTTTGAACTGATGTAGTTAACGCACATTTTGTAGTTACTTCAAATAAATCAATGTTGAATTGTTTGGTGTTCTTAATTGTTATTGTTTGAACTTATGTAAAGCCTGCATATAATCATATTACAAAATCCCCAGGACTGACTTTTTCCAGAAGAATAAAAGCTTCCATTTTAATGCTTATTTAGACCTGAGGGTAGATGAGTTAAATTTATATATCATCAAAAGAAGAACTATTTTGTCTTTTTCTGGTGGTCTTTCATGCAGGGGTTATTAATAACTACAGGTACCATGTGGAATCAGACAGAGGCAATGTAATGACATAAGAACTGAAAATAACTGCATAAAATGGTCTATGGAGTTCAATATTGAAATATTAGACTGGTAAATAACCCTTTATGTCCAAATAAATTCTGATTGCCTATTCACAGTTTAGGTTTACATGAGGCCTTCTTCATTATAAAATGAATAGCTGCTAATTTGTTGCATCTCTAAGTAAAGCTCCAGTGAATTATATTTAAAGGAGCAGGAAAAAAGGCCTTGTTATAAAACAATCACCAGCTGGCCATAAGATTGCAAGTGCAATTTTCTTCTCTTTTTTGAAATTCAAATTTTTTGTAAGTAAGAATTCAACTCTGAGGTTGCATTGATGCATATAAAGATACACGGATGCTTCACTTCCATGTACACGGATTTGCATGCTGAGGACTTTGGGCTGAGGCTGTCTACAACAGAGATAGCCTTCCTGAATTTGTACAATATATTGCATAACAGGATTCTCATTGTGAATATTGTTGTCACCATGAAAGTTATACTTCAGATGAAAATGTTTAGAAACAAAACACCCCAAGACAAAATATTGCCCTGTAGTGAAGCCTTGCTGGCTCTGAATGTTTTTCTCTTTAAATTTCTGCTCAAATTTCCACATTGTATCTTGATGCCCGATTCAACAGTATAGACTGCTGTTGAAATGTGCTCCTACTCCCCATCACCCTGTGTTTTCAGCCCTTCTTGTCCTGTTTTTTCACTGGAAAGGTGGGCTCCCATCCCTCTTTTGTGCCATTTCTGCTATCTGTAAGACCTTTTACTGGGTCAATTCAATTCACTAACATAGCAGAAAACAGCTCAACACACTGAAACTGGAAGATAATTTTCTGTGGCACTGAGCTATTCAGCTATCACTGAACTATCCATCAGAAAACTCACCTTGACAAAGAAGTAAAATCATCACAATCTTACTTCTTTAATCCTGCTCGAATATACTTCTGCCATACTGCAAAGTAATAAGAGTTGCCACCTGGTGTATTTTTGCTACCTAACATGATGATTTATTTACTTGTCTAAGTACTTTATGCTATCTCTGTTAGAGAGACAAAGCAGCCTGCAGCTACTAAAAAGGCTTGGATCTCAGCTGACTGTAGAGTTTCTTTAAGGTTCAATTGCCTGTTCATTCTAGGAAATTTCTGGTCTGAAATTCTGCAGGTAGGGACCAGGGAAGCAGCTAGGCTTCAGACAGCCACAGACATTGAGACTATAGATTCAGCTAAGGACACCAGCTACAAATGCTTAACTCATTAGTCAAGGAGGCCACTTATGTGTGCAGTCTATAAGGCTTTGTTTTCAAAGGAGTTCTTGTGAGTAATACACTTTCCAGATGCAGATTTATGTCATGACTTTTACTCCTTCTTATGACCTTCCTTTCAACATGTGTCCTTCTCATGTAATCATACAACTGCTATAGATAGGGAGGGAAGATCTTCATTGCTAGGAGGTGAGAAATTTTTGATGACTGTAGCAAAAGCTGTGTTGTAAGAAATTTGTTTTGGGTGGGTCATTACAAGTGGTAATTTCTTGCCAGGCTAGTGGAAAAGTGCATCTTGATTAAAGGATTTCAAGAGTTTATGTGGTTATTTTCTAGACAGAGGTCAATATGGAAGAAGGAGAATGCAGGAGAAACCGATGCTAGCCTGAACAAGGTAGGCATGGTGATGGGACCAAGCAGCACTTCCATAAGCAAGATCAGAGGAAGGAAAGCTCTCTCCCAGATTGTGCATCTACGAAAAGCTGGTGGGGATACCTGTGGGAAGGATAGGGCTGGGACAGGGAGGGAAGATGGGAATTCCTCCTCTGCCTCTGGAATTTAGGTGACAATCAGAAAATGTCAGAGACTGGACAAGAAGCTGTATTGGTTAGCAAAAATAGGTAGGGATTTGTGAATTGTGGGGCTGAAGATAATAGTTGAAAGCATGTGATTATCTAAGCTCACCCTTTGAAAGGGGGAGATGGAAGAGTGGGGTGTGCCAAGATCATCGTTTATGTGAGTAGAAGTTTTATAGTTTGCAATTCTGCTGACAGTGATAGAAAGCCTTGTGTCAGCCTCACTATACTAGGCCTCTTCTGTAATGACTTTATCACCCATACCAGGTTTATCACTATAATGACTTTATCACCCATAATGAATTTATCACCCACGCTGTTTGGTCAAAGCTTTCATAAAATGTGGTAAAGATACATCAAAGGGTATCAATTTAATCCTTTTAAAGCAATCACACTCATTCATCTTTTGAGGAAAATGCGAACATGCTCAAAACATCTTTTCCCTGAGGAATGTCTCTTGGCAATTACAGGAGGTGTCCTATCAACCTGTACTCACCACCAATAACACCCAACACCTTAATCAAGAGAACTAAAATGTCTTTGAAAATAAATAATAACATCAGACATCATGGCAGGTTATTTGACAAAACAGGGTAGAAATCTTAACTGTTCAGTTTCTGTCTCTCTGCTCCCGCTCTGTACCAGCCCCATGTCATTCAGTGGTGTCCCAGGTGTTGTCAAATAGCTTAACTGATCATTGTCCACCTGTGGGGCAGTACCTGGATCACAAGCAGATCACTGATGCTGCTGCTGCTGCTGACCTAGTGCTAGAACCCTGACATCATGTTCTCTGTGACAGCAGGTGATGTTTGTCTGATGTACATGTCCCTATTCCATCCCATTCATCTCTGCCCAGGGAGCATCATGGATACTTTTTCACAGCCAAAGCAGCAAGGAGACCGAATACAAGTGGCAAGTCGCCTGCTGCATCAAGTCTCAACAGCTGCTCTTAACACCATTACAACTTGCAACAGTCAAGCTTTGTTTTACCACCTACTTGTATTTGTTAGAGTTTGGAAGCTTCATAAACACAGGCGGCCAAAATAATCTGTTGTGTAACTCCCTATATCCCAATTTGGCCCACAAACTTGTGTGTGTTAAAATTTCTTAGCTGAACTTTTGCGGAAGCCATTTTTATCTATAAATACTGAGCACAAAACTAGTTCATTTCTACTACTATATTCTTCCCAGTGCCATTTTTCTGAAAACAGAGGGTTTCAGCAATGCACTCCCTTTATTAGAGAAAGAACAATTAAAAGACACATGATGTTCTTTTATGATTTTTATTGCTTAGCTAAAATCTAAACTTTACTGGCAACTGATTTTTCTGTTTCAAAGAACTATGTACTCATAAATAACTCGATTAAAAATGATCCATTCATAATATAAAATATAACCACATGAATGTACATGCCATCCTTGGTCTGGTTTGCAAGCTAAGTGTTAGAAACTAATAGCTCTGTCTTCGGTTATTCCAGTACCTGGAATAATCTAAGTCAAATATTTGACTCAGGAACAAACCTCCAACTGTCATTCTTTAATTGTAAGCTTTTATTACAAGGTCAATAGTGCTACCCAAAATTGCTTGCTAGCTTTACCAAGGACGTTGGGGTTTTTTCCCCCACATCTCTACATTCTATTGCTTTTAATAAAGAACAGCGCACTATAAGAATAATTTTAAAGAGGGAATTTGCACAAAACCTTTAAAATACTCTGGAATTGCTCAGCATGCAAGAATTCCTAGGAAATATGTTATCCAAATAGCTATTTTGTAATTTGAGGCCCCCAATATGCAATCATTTACATCTCACCAATCTATCATCAATTTTCAGCTGACATTTTCTCTGCAAGTAATAACCAGCAAGTGATGTTTCCAGAAGATAAAAACAGCTGAAAAAAATGTGAAAGGAAGAGCAAACCTGAAAATAACAGTAAAAATGAAAGAAAATAGTATAATTACTTGTATTTCGACAGTATCATGTCTTCCCAGAATTCAAACTGTGCATAATAGCTTTAGCACAAGGGCAAAACAGAGAAGCTCCTAGGAAAGAGATGCAGATAGTATTTTTTTAACCTTCCTGGGGAGCCTTACTCCACAAAGATTTAAAGCTTTTTAATCTTCAGCGGGATGTGTTGGCTGGAAAGTAGTGCATTTCAAAATGAAAATGCATTAATTAATGTCTCTTGGAAGAGGACAGTCTGAAATATCTTTCTCCGTGGGAGTAACTTGCAAGCTGATTATGTGGGCTGATAGATATTCCATTGGAGAACATTTAAGGAATGTTAAGGTTGTGCTGTTAAGCACACGGAAGTTACGAAATGCCACACTGCAGGATTCATGTGCATCCTTAACTCTGTGTCTGGTGTGTATGTGGTATAATATATTCATTACATATAATCTCCCAGACACTGCTATAAATATGCACTGTGTTCCCTGATCTTAGATTTTACACACATCAGAGCATGCATTAAGTACTGTGTACAACTCTCTGCCATAGCTTATTAAAACCTTGTATAAGAAAAGTACATAATAAAATTGGTCTTGAGCAACTAGTGCAGATTAGATATTATATTTATGATACAGAAAATGGCAGGCATTTGTTTCAATAAATTATCCTGTAATCTTGAAAGACTGCATGCATGCAAATTGGCCATTTAGTCGGCTCCTTTGTTTCCTGCAAAGCTCAGGAGGGCTGGATGTGTTTCTGGTTGGAAAGATACAGCGCAGGTACTGTGGCAGACTGAAGCTTTGACCATCCCCACATCAAGCAGGTAAAATAATGGGAATGGGTCCCTATGCACCCTCACAGTCAACCCACCATGGTTTTCTTCCTGATCCAACAGGGCTTCATTTATCTGTTGAGTGCAAGAGAAAGTTACTGGTTCAACGTGACCAAATTCAGAACAAGTGATACTTTTAGGAACTCCTAACAGTGAGGCATTTGCACACATATGCAATGTGACATTGGAAATGAAGGAGGAGAAGGAGTTTGTGAAGTTTAAATGTTATTTGCAATGAAAACAAAGCACATAATTAGTAAGATTAGGGATCAGAGAATCCAGAGAGAGTTGAGGTTTTACAAAACCCTCAAAATTAATAAAAAACATGGCTTTTTCTGTTTAATTGAGTCAAAATGCAATGAAAGCATGTTTCTCTAATTAAATAACTGTCTTGTGGTATGAAGAAATAAATACCAATGATTCTTAAACCATGGCCTTTGTATCTGGACAGAATAGTTTTTCTATTTGGATTTGAAGGAATTTTTTTTAGCTTTGGTTTTATTTTAGCAAGTACTTCAATTTGTTCTGCTCCTCATTTCTCTCAATTCAAACTAATTTTATTTTATATAATTATTTTTTTTCAAAATTAATTCTAAATAATTTTATATAATTAATTTTATTCTATATTTAATCCTGTTGTGTCCTGCTTTTTTGCTGGCTCAATAAAGTACCATTTCTTTTCTCCATCTCTGCTTGTTCCTTCTCAGAAAGCAGTCCTTCTCCACAGCTACAGACCCCAATGGTGCCTGTACATACATGGTTACCCCTCCCCTCTCCAGTTGACAACTATAAGCAGCGTCCCAGGGAAAGGAGGGAGTAGTCCTACACTTTAACAGTCTCTGTCCAAGCAATATTATTTGACAAAAGTGGAGATGCCTCTCCTTGAGTTCTTTCTGCCAATTCTTACCCTATGAACTGGGCAAATGCTGCATGTGCTCAAGATCTGGTGACTTTCCTCAGCCAAAACTGAAATCCGATGAAGATCTGGCCTTTCCTTTTCCAACCTGGTCTTAGCCACAGCAAGATGCACAGTTCTCACAAAAAAAAGAAGAATGAGAAATCCTAACACATAAAATGATTGAGATCTCAAGAGCTGATGAGATCCTCACTAAAGTCTCTGGTTTTCATCATGAGCTTTTTCCCTTCCTTGCTTCCTTCTAACACCAAAACAAAAATACTTCTCAAAATAATCTCCTACATAGTATTATTTCTGGTTTTCAGATACCTTTATTCCTAAAGTGACACCTGGACAAGCGTGAGGTCCCTCTAGCTGAACGATCAGTTTCTTATTTGGCATATGTTTCTTCTGTGTGAATCTGCTAGCATTTCATCTGGACACTGCAGGACATTGCACAGATTACTCTGTGTTTAAGGAATTATTGTTGTACTCAACATATTAAATAAGTTTTCTCCCAAGATCCAGTAGTGTTTTCCTTAGCAGGACTTGCAAGCTTTGTGATCAGTGAAGAAGTACAATGGGAACTGCTACCTTCTCATCACATTTCTCCTCCTATAGAAAAGCAAGAAACTATTTTATTGTGAAGACTATCTTTTTATTCAGAGAAGTACACAAGTGCAATACTGAAAAGGTCTGCTTTCGCTGTTAAATGGGTTTCCCAACAAATACAGGCTGCTATGTAATGCACATGGAGCCCTAAAAGGTGCTCTCAAATTGCTCCATTTTACACATCAGTATCCACAAACACCATAAATGCTCACTGCACCTTCACTTCAAAAGAATAAGTTTTAGATTTGAGTGATGGTAAAAGTCTGGAAGATTTTAGTAATGCCTTTTGCCTACACTCTTCGTGTAGCACAATGTCAGGTGTCATTCATTTCAGCATCTGCTGCCAAGATGTCTGAAACTATGCTGGTCATCCCCACCTGTCCCTGCCATCAGTGGAGGGAGGTAAGTGCTTACAACATGTGATTCATCTCAGTCAGAGCAACTGTAAAGCATAAAGTCATACCTGATGGGTCTTCTCACACAATTACACAGTTAGAATAGAAAAATGGGGTCAGGTACAAGTCACTAGTTTTCATAGAATTTGAACAACTGCTCAGTAATAGCTAAATTAGAAACAGAGAAATGCAAACTCCAAGTTACCAGAAATGTCACTTTAACCTCTGCTTTAGAATCTGATTGAGTTCAACTCAGATCATTTTTGTTGTTTGTACACTCATGTTCTTCTTTGAGATTTTAATCGCTCATTGGTTGATATTGTTCCAGTTTACATAAAAAACATACTTGAGGACAAGTTATATTGCAATGTAGAGCAGAGATACTTTTTTTATCTTCACTGCATCATATCAAAAGTCTGCATAATTTTCAGTACGTGCACTGAGAATACACATTTTAACACAGATTACAAAAATCCAATATATCAAATGAGTTTTAAAGAATGCTAATGAAACATAGGAAAGAGAAATTTTCTTTAAGGTAAGCCTTTGCTGACTTGATTGCGTTTACAGACATAATTTGGATTTTCTTTGCCTTTGCAGTTCTCATACATATGGTAAGTGTCCATTAAAAAGCTTGCATTTTTATTATTAATTTAAAAAACTGAGATACTGCTCTTCAAATGTGCTGGAAAAGCAGTTGTGACAAAGAGACTCCATATTTTTAATAGTAAGATGGGAAAATGCTAGAGTTGTCGTCTAAAGGAAACTAGAAAAAAGCAACTTAGACACAGTAGAAAAGCTAATTGAAAAAGTACAATTAAACATTAATATGACGTTTCCAGAATGCGTCAGAAATGTAGTATATTTGTCTAATATTTTAATTAGACTTTGTCATAGTAGAAGAAATGGCTAAAGAAAAAGCTGTGCAATAGTTATGTGAAAACCTCGACCAGTTTCTACCCCAATTGGAGAGCTGCTGCTTTAAACTCAAATTGAAACTCCTTTAGTGTCTTTGGCTTTGCTGGACTCTGATAAGAGTTTAGGTGCTGGTTGGGAGGATCTGGACCTGTTAATATAGCAAACCATGTACTTGGCATACTTATTGCAAAAAAAAAAAGCAATATGGTAGGTTTTTTAATGTCTAATATACATCAGAGATGCTGACCTTTGTCACTGTTTCTTTTTTCTTTCTTGATGACAAGTGTGATATGTGCAGACGGACACACACAGTGGACTTAAATAGCTCAAGTTATCTTTAAGTCTGCTGAAGTGGGGCAGAGTGGGAGAAGCCGAAATCTGTACTAAAGCTCTTGCCTGATTTTCTGTTGTTCAGATAACTTTTTGTAAGTTTTAAGTGTCTTGATTACAAGATATTTCTCTTTCCCAGCACGCTTAGTCTCAGTCTCATATTCTCCAAACACCCATAAAGAAATCCTCCTTCTGATATAATTTCCATAGATGGTCTTTCTCAGGTAATTCTCCATCACGATTTCAGACTCATTGTCAAGTATTCCACACCTAGGTTAAAAACATACCTTAATTAAATGGTTCCTCACACTGGACATGGCACTTTGTACAGGTCTCCTGGTACCTAGTGGGAGAAAATCCACCTCCCAGGTTTTCACTGTTTGGACTGGCAAAATACTTGAATAAGATTTTGCAGTATATGACAATTTCTCTGAGTAAAGACTGAGCAAAAATACAAATGTGTGTGGGCCCTCCAGAATTTCAATGCTATCAAATGGTGCAGTTGAGAAAAATAGAAATCATGGTCACTTTTAGTATGTTTTACAAAAAGCTGAAGCAGAAACACTGAATATGGGAAATTTTAAAATGGACATTCTATGGTGGTTTAAGCTTAAGCAGTTCATAATAGGAAAACGCAAAAAACCTGTTCACTTGGGAAAAAGAAAACTTTTGGGGTGTTTTATGTCCAATTCCAGCACAGAAGTAATGAGGGATAAAGAAGTGATGTTTGACAGTTTAATCACCTGTACTATGACAGCTCTGGAGCTGGGAGGGCAGGGGACAAGGCAGTACAAGCACTCAGTTTCTGATCTGGCTTGGTTTTGTCTTTTTTATTAGTCCCTCCACTATTTTTTTGGCACTAGGTGCTTTGCACACTGGAGACGGTAAATCTTCCTTGCCACTGGTTAATAGTACAGGGGTTTGGGCTCATTTACCTGGGAGAAGGATAGATCAGGCCCTATATAACTTTCAGCACCTATTGATATCTCATTACTTATAATTTGCTTTAGTTTCCTCCTTTAGGAAGTGATATGAGTGTCACACTCTGATAGTCTATTTGCAATCAGTACAAGTTCATACAAGAAGGCTCTGTATGTCTGCAGTTCCTCACAGAATAACTTATTAGAAAAGGATGTGTATGTCAAAGTTCCATATACACATTTTTATCTCTCATTAAAAAAATAAGAAGGAAGTGAGATCTAGAAAAAAATAATGCATCCATTTTGACCATCTGTCTCCCCATTTTCCCCACGTAATTTTTTTTCTATATGGTTTCCTTTCTAATGATAATATTCTTTCTACAAGGTTTTTAGCACATCCCCAGCTTAAGCTGATGAAGTCAGTCAGAAATGATTTGCTTAAAGTCAGAGATACTCTTTTTGAACTGCTGCCATCATCTATTTAGAAAGTGATGTGGAAAATGTCACAATAACCTTAAAGACCTTCTTTTCCCTCTCAAGTATTTGCAGGATGATTAAATAGGGCTTACTTTGTGAAAGTGGTCAGAAGGTAATATTTCCTCTAAAATTAACTTTCCAAGGTCTCTTTCTGTTTTCTCACAGAAAAAGATACATAAGATACATTGGCATTCCCTCACCTGGGCTGCAGACATACACATTTTCTTGAAATAGGAAAACTGCAGAGAATCAATACAAGTATTAAATTCCTGCAAATAGAAATGTGCCCAGTGTCCCTGGAATAGTTTGGATAGGGAGAATTTTGCCTCAGCGGATCATATCAGCAAGATATATGTCCACAAAGTTCTGCTTAAAGACTATGCACATACATTACATGCTGGTTTCACAGGGTCAGGCAATGGAGAATTCATTCTCTCCAGCTCTGTAAGGGTGCTAAAAAAGGAGTGCAGGGGAAGAGTTGTATGGCGCGTTCTTTTCTTAGGGTCCTGCTTTTCTCTAAAAGGAAGAGAAATAATAATGAATTTTTGGACTAATTAGACTTTTTTGCCAGGTAAATTATTATAAACACTTAATCTTACCAGAAACAGCTTTGGCAAGGGTTATTAGGAGCTTGTAGTCCACTTTTCCAAGGGAGGTGATCAGTGATGAAAGACACCATATACAAGCCAAGTGTGAACTTGGTGATATGATCTCATCATGTGCAGGCAAGAAGAAATTGACTTGTATACCTATAAACATGAGTCCAAGAACAAAAAAAGAGAAGGTCACAAAGACCATTCAGAGCTACTGTATTTTCTCTAGAATTCCTGACATCAGGGAGCAATCCTGCTGTGAGGACTGATTCTAACTGAAGAGCAAAGGAGAAAAACAAAAAAGCTTTCAGCAAATAACTCCTTCTACCAAGTACTGCCTCAAACACAAACCCAGCTGATACTTCCCTGTGCTCAGAAATTTACCACAATACAGAAAGAATAAACAAATAAATTGAATAAATAAATTAAATAAATGAGACAGATGACCTTGATGATATCTGTCAAATAATATTTTTCATAACTGTATTTTATTGGTTATTTATTATTATATTTTACTGGAATAGCTGCAAAAGTCCTAGCTGAGCTGAGCCTCAGTAATGCTGCAAGTTAATTCAACACATAAAATGGTCAAGTACTGCTTGAAGGTCTTGCCTGTCTGAATGAGTTGCTACTTGACTGACTCAGATGGTAATGTTTTTATGTGCTCTTGGTCTTCAACCAGTTCAGTGCACAAATTTTTTGCATATGGCAAGAAAAGAAATAATAAAGATAGGCGATAATGTTCTAAACAAATAGGGAAAGTGAGAAAAAAAGTCAGAAGACAAAGGAAAACAGAGAAATAAAGTGGGTTGCTCAATATCATGACATTCAGAGTGAGAAGTGAAAATCCTTTTCCCTTCTCTGAATCAACTCAGAGTCTGCCAGTCCTGGGAAGATAAAGCAGAAAGTTCTAATTTCTCTCTTATTTTTTTATTTATGCTTAGTTAAAGGCAACTAGGCCTAGGTATATTGGTTTGTAAGGACTCGTCATTCACACGTGAAGCTAATGCAGTTGCTCAAGAAAGACTACACACATTAAGAGAAATGAAGGTGTCATACAGTGTTCATCATTACATCTTTCCTTTTAGGGAAATACAGAGCCCCATTAGGCTCCAACTAAGACCTCTTCAGAGCAGGAAAAAAATGTTTTAATTAAAAGCTTGAACTTCAAGGCAATGAAAAGATGTGTGTGAAAAGAACAAAGATAATGTTCATCTATAGTGCAACTTGATTGAAACGCAATGAAATATACTGAAGGTAACTTGGACCCAATATATTTGCATGTGGAAACATTTGGCTTCTTCTATTTTTGCAAGAGAAAAAGAGCATTCAGTGAAAATCATAAGACAACTTTTATTTTAACAAGACTGAGCTAAACGGTAAAGCAGCTTTCCCTTGCCACTCTGCAGTTCTACTGAGAGTTTCTCAAAATCTTCAAAGAATTACATTAGGTGCTTTTATAACCTCTTTGTTCTCTTATGGGAAAATAATTATGGTACAATTTCTTCTCATTCAGATTTTAAATCCTGATTAGAGACATGCAATCTGGCCTTCAAATGAAATATGTAATTTTGTGCATCACATTCATCTTTCTAAATTACAGCAAATTGTCCAATTTTTATTTTGTGGACTATGTAGTTGTGGCAATCAGCTTACCTGCTCTTCACCTCAGCATATGCTATGGCTCCTTAAGTGATGAATGTCATTTTAATCAAAAGGATTGGAGAAATCTTCTGATCTAATAGAACACTTCAACTTAGAAAACATGTTGCTTCAAGAGAGCAGCAAGTATTCAGAGGCTTCCTTTTAGGACTTCTCCAAATCAGGTTTTATTTGGGGAAAAGGAAAAAAAAAACCCAACCCAAAAAACACCATGGAATTGTTATGTTTTGGATTAAGATAAAGCGATAAAGCTTCAAACTAGGTTAAAGTTGAGGTCATAACTCTGATTAATTTTTTTCCTCATGATGATGTGAACCATCAAAAATACTAATTCTGTCCCTATCCCAAAAAAAAAAAAAAAAAGGAAATTGAAAGTACAATCTATGTTTGACCATGCATTTCTGACCCAGTAGAAGGAAGCTTGGATACAAATTGATGCAATTTAAAAAAAATATATCCCCACCACAAATTAGTTAATAATTAGTTCATTTCTGGTAATGTGGGCTTTTTCAGACCTCAGTTCTGAAGGCATTAGAAAGAAAAGGTAAGTGCAGAGGAACAGCCTCCAGCCGTTACTGTCTGAGTATCTGAGAATGGCTAAAAGGAGCTGTGTGATACTGACTGAAAACTTCATTTATATAGAAAAGTTAACTCCATGAAAGTAAAAAGCGAAGAGTGCTGAAGGATAAAGAGTTTTGAGAGTATGTTGTAGCATGGGAGGTAAACCCAGTTAAATGAGTGATTAAAGCTCTCTGGCAAAGCCGGCACAGTATACTCAAGAAAGTGAAATACTGGCATGGTAAACGCCTTCAAAAAATTTGGAGAATCCGAGTTGTGGATTTCAAGTCACAAACTCTTCAACCATACAGTCTCAATGTGTTTTCCTTCCTTTCTTGCCTTCAAAATATCTAAGAAGTTAAATGTAGCAGAGTATTTTAAAACAAGGTAGAAGTTCTGATTTGAAGCACTGAGGGCCATATTTCCTGCTGACACGAACCCACTGAAACCAGTTAAATTATACCAACAGATTTTGCCTCTGAAAGTCAGAAAATGCCAAAGCTAGATTGAATGCAGGGTATCATGACAGTATTTTTGCAATACAGAAAACACACTTGTTTTCATTCTCAAACAGCTTGTGTAAGCTGTTGAGGAATTTGAAAGGGTTCACTTAGCGGTACTTCCAGCTCCCAAGATAGCCAGGGAATATCTCATGATAATGCAAAAGTCACTAGTGTGCATGTACTTAAGTGAGTACAACATTAAAGGATGAAAATAGATTTATACTATCTAAGAAGAATGCACTGAGAAAACTCTTGAGTTTTCTACAGGCATATACATATGTACTCACCAATATCTGTCTGCAGCTAATTCATATCTCCAATTCATGAACTGGTGTCATTGCATTTAAGCCAGTAACCTTAAGCTCACAGGCTTCCAGCTCCATGGAAATCCACATGTTGTAGCTACATAAAAGATGTCTTTGTAATAACAGCTTTTTAGAAATGAAAAACTGCTAGAAATATAACAATAATTAAAACAGATTTTTAGAGTTTTAGGCATTGGTCAATGGTATCTGTGAAAACCAGCACAAGCATTACTTCTTCGTGTTGTTTCCAGTTCCTTCCTTTGTTTCTGATATTTGGAGATTTTTTTTTATTTTTTCTTTCTCACATCATCATCCCTGAGAAATAATACCATCAATAAATGGCCTTCTAAAGCAGAAAGGTTTTTACTGCTAATGCATTCAGTTATTACCGTATATGATGGTTTGTCTTGAAGTATGTCCGTCCTGCTATCAAAACCAAGCTAGTACTCAAAAGCAAAACTTTTAATACTGGAACAATACAGCTGTGGTGCTTCAGACAGCATAAGCCTCTTGTACCTGTCCTGTCAAAAGAGATCATGAAAATAAAGCCTGAAGCAGAAAGGCACATTTTCAGACTCAGGCTCCTGATGTGCTGTGCACTTTGCCTTCCCCAAGGAAAAAATGCTCCCTGCCGCAAAAGACAGGCAGGAGAAATCCTGGATTCCGGCAAAAAAGCATTCCATTTTGGTGCTGAAAAGCAAGTAATGAGAACTTCTTCCTCACCTTAGTGTGTGTGAAGAAGAAAGTATAAATACATGTTTCTGAAAAGACTAAATAGTGGGTAAAGCCTTAACATTCAATTGGAGATGAAAGTCATCATCTTACTGCTGAAGGTGAAAAGTAGAATGGAAACTGCCTGTGAAGCATGCTGAAAGCTCAGAAAGCTGCCTATGATTTATGTGATAAATGTGACGCTGCAGGAGGCTTTACCTCTAGGGTTTGTGCAGAAATGTCCCTTCATTCAATTTGAAGATGTCCTGTGCTTTGTGTCTATTGGGAAAAAGAAAATCTACATCTCAGATATCATGTTTATATTGTTCTTCCCAATTCTAGCTGGTTTTATTCATTTCTTATGCCAGCTGCAAATCTTCCATGAAGCTTATCTCAAAGAATATTAAAATTTGCCTGGAAAACCCAACCCCAAGAATTTACATTGTTAATTAAAATGTCATCTCTCTAGCAATTAATTAACCAATTTCTATTGAGAATGCAGTGGAAGACCAGATCTCATGTGGCTAAGGAGACATAATTTTATAAAAGCAGTTAAAACCACCCAGGGCAAAATTCAGGTGAGCTGCTCAGTGAAGAATCCTTAGGGGTTTTTTTTGTATCACAGGTCAAACTCTTGTCCTCAGTGAAAATTCACATTTATAAGGATGTGTCAAGACCTTTTTTATGATTCTTTCTCAGAATGTTTTCCTCAGTCTAGTATGGAATAAGTTTTCTTCATTCATGATCATCCCTGTTGTTATCCTTTCATCTGTGTAAGCCTGAACATAATTAGAAGAATAGATTCATTCATGCCATTTAATGACATATGTAATTTAATTTCATTCCCATTTGAACTGCTTTTTATTTAGAATTTATATTTACAGCAGCTACCTAGCAGTGCCTGTTTTCCATCTTTGTTCTACTAGTACACAGGCACCTACTGCCAACAGATACTATTATATCCCTACGAAATAGCCCATGGAAGTAAACAGTAGCTAGCTACAGTAGCAAAAGCTAAGGTCTTTTCAAGGGCATAGTAATATGGCATCATTGTGTATGTTAGATGTCCAGAAAAAATCTCCCAATTTCTTATAATCTCAGCCCCTTAACAATCTGTGTAATTAAGGAAATCAGTATGAGTAATCAGTAATTAACATTCTGAAATTAAAAAAAAAATCATACACTTGAGTCTAAACCAAAAATATATTCCTTGTCAGCTGGGAGTTTCAGCTCCAAATAATAGTTTGGTTTTGGTCTGAAGACTGGACCTAGTTTTGTCTTTTTTTTTCCAGGTGAGCTGTGACTCATAACCCCACTTGGTGTTTGGCAGGTTATGGGCCCTAGTCTCTCTTTTTACCAAAGTATACAGGTCCTTTCCTTGGTAGCCCACCTAATCTGAGGGGATTTTTGAGGGCTGGAAACATGAAGAATTATTTTGGATGTTCATCCCTAAACTATCTTTGTTCATAGTTTCTTGCTACTCTTGACAATTTAGCGTTTTGTAGCAAATTACAATTTTCATTCATTTTTCATATAATTTTTTTTTAAATTAGATTAATTTTCCAAAAAGAAAATGAGATAACTGCAACAGAATGAAAGGAAAAGCATATTTGTCAAGTTATAATATTGATGTCTTTTCCTGTACAATCAAAACTTCAACTGGATTTCTATTCCCACAAGTTCTTCCTATAGGAAGGCTGGTAGGAGTTCTGCCTGTGGAGCATCAAATAAAAGCTGGCAATTTGCAATCGTTACTTGAGAGGCTTGTTCAAGTCTTGGGGGATACTTATAGCTGCAGATTCTTGACGTAACATTTTAGAGGCTATTCTATCTCAGCTTCGTATAAACGCAAATGAGAGAAACAGAGGGGTACACGTTAAGTTTTGCAAGGTAAATATCCTTTGGTTTCCTCCATAGTCAAAGGGGAGCGAAAAGTCACTATTAAGGTGCTTCTGGGCAGAAACTTACCTTAATTATTTGGAATCGTGCTTTGGAGGAGTCTTTCCCATTCACAATGTAGAAAATCTTGGGTAACCAGTCTCCTTTTAAAAACACCTTTCTTATAATTAAACTTACGTGGTGAGAATGCTCACAGTTTGCTCCTCCCTATTCTTTTTAGTGCAATTAAATTTTTATAAAATATTTTTGCTCAGATGCTTTGAATTATGATTTGAAGGGCAGAAAGAGACACCCAGGAATTCTTCTGGTTTGAATTTCACTGCACACTGGAATACATATATATAAATATTTTTATTCTATTCTGTGCTTGCAACCAATGACAGAAAATTCCAATATAATAACTGTAAGTTCTGATTCTTAACTGGTTTTCAGAAGAATTTTTCCCCCCAAATTTAATAAAGCTTTACTTGGTGATGAGCCAATATTAATTATATCAAAACCAAATTATTGATCTATCAAAGTAATAGAGATAAAATTATCTCCTTTTTTTTCCAGCGGAAAAACCAGATGGCCTAAAAAAATCTGTCAGGGTCTCTGCTAGTCACTGAGAGTAAAAATATTACTGATGTTTTGTCTAAACATCCAGTTTAAGGTGTCTCCTAGGAATAGCTAAAGAATTGTGACTAAACTGTTTGTTTCAGTCTTGAAGGACAGCATTTTTGACTGCTTTTTAACATCACTTTATCATAATTGTATCATATTATCACATTCATCACATTTTATCATAAGTTTTCAGCCATCATTTTCTGTGTGCAGTTAATGTCCTCAGACTGAGACAATGCTCACAACACTCCCAGTGGTCTCCAAGAAGCTCCAGTGTGGAAGCCTGGAATGTGCCAAGGTCTCTTCTGAACTGAGGCCAGAATTGGGTCAAAGCAGCAGATGGACACCTACAGCAGGTGCCTCACTTTTTTTTCTGGGACAAATTAGAGCATGGGGAGATGAGGTGGATATCCTCTTCGGTTTAGTCCTGAGGTGGATTTGGGGTTGGGAAGAGTCCTCACCTAGAATAAAGAGCTTGGAAGACTCTTTAATATCCTGTCTTATCTAATAGAGCTGGACAACATATGTTCCAAATATGGCATTATCTAAAGTATTTCAAAATTAGAAGGGATAAAAAAAGGTATGTGACTGGATCGGTTGGAAAAAAAAAACCAAAACCAGATCAAATAAAAATTTCTGTCTTCCTTTATCATTATTTTAAAAAAATATATAATTTCATCTTTTTGATTTTTTTTCTTTTAGAGCAAAGTTAAAATTATACACAGTACACCATTTTCAATTGAAACTTTTTATTTTTACAGTACTTAGATGATTTACAAGCTTTGTTTATAAAATTCGAATTTGCAAATATTAAACCTGCCAAACTCTGCTTTCCATCAGTCCAATAAAGTGACTTTCTTGATCAGGTAGGAAACTCCCTGTTTCACAGAAGTGCTAGAAGGAGCTGACCTATCAGCTAAGGAAAGGTACCAGACAAAAAAGTGTCCACCTGCTGATGCTTTTCTAGCTTTTCACTGGAAAACACCAGTGGCTGTACTGAGATGTTCTCTGCCTTTAGGAGGTTGTTCTTGGAGGTATTAAGGGAGGAAGCATTTCCCAGGACACTGGGAAGCAATGTTACCACCCCTTAAGGTTTCAGTACTTGTGTCATTGCTCAGCTGAGGACATGAGAGACCAGAGAGAAAACCTCCTTCCCCCTCACCTAGACATGGTCACCAGGAACACCAGAGCATTGCAGTTCAGGAAGCACCATCAGCAGAATGCTGCCAGCCTCTTTTGCAAGTATCTGGGTTTGGGAGACATAGGAGGGTTCCAACTTCACTGCTGTCCTTTTGCCTGATCAGCAGAGGCCAGGATTTGCCAGTTACAATGCTGCATGCTGAGCAATAGCCCCATGCCTGTAAATGTGATTTTTCCTACAATCTCTACATTCTCTCTGCACTCATGCTTGTCCTGCTGAAAATCACCTCTATTTGCTGTAGCAAGCAGAGAGTAAATACATCGATAATTTCAGTTCCATAAAAGAAACAGAGCACTGCAGAAAGTGCACTTCCATGAGATAACTGCATTTCTCTACTAGATTAAATTGTTCTGGCTTCAGATGTAAACCTTACATACTAGCACAAACTAAAATCCAAAGATAGGAGTTGCTCTATAAGAGATAAGTGTTATTCTTATTCTTATCGATTATATAATTATCCAGAAATGAACCACCACAAAGTCCTAAAGGTTTAATCTATGCCACATCAGAGCTTTATTACTATTGCAGTCACTCTGTGGTACAGTTAGTCTTAGCAAACGTTTAATCAGAAAATGACATCTAGCTTCACAGCAGGGTAGGTTTGTGAACATGTACGTGAATGTGAAAGTTTTTCATTTGGCTTAAGGGGGCCAAAGGTTGCTCTTGGATATGTACATGCTTATTCTACTAACATCTGCATTTTTGCATATATCTACAATTTCTCTCAAGGGCTCTGAAGAGATTGATTTTCAAGGTTTAAATGCTTAAATTATTACATTGCATAATAAGCAGATCTTTAAAAATACTAGCTTTCCAAGTCTCAATGCCAACTATTGCATAAGCTGTTAGAATAATATGGTTTAAAAAACTCCACCACACCCAACAAAAAAAACAGAAGTGTAACTGGTTTGTTCAAGTTCTTACCCAATCTAGGATCAAAATTCACATCTGATTGTAGAGTTTCTCTGTACAAGGAGCCATTCTGGAATGGCAAGGCCTGGCCAACTCCCTATATGAATTCACATATTTTAGAGCAATAGTAATTCATTTGAACTTTGATTACTTTATTTTAGATTTAATTGCAAAATATGCCCTTGTTCTAAAGTAAGTGCATGAGTTCACAGGCTTACTATAAGAGTTATTCCCCTTTAAATTACTCTGCAAAAGTCTGAAATGAATTTTCTCTCTGTAGATAAACTGGTAATGAAATCATCAAGGTTGCACTGAATTTGGATGACTCTGCAGTAGCCATGTGGTCTTAGAGTTGGTTTAACTTCATGCTCCTTCAAAATCTACTAGTATTTATTTTATGTCCCTAACATGTAAATGAGCCTGCAGTCTACATGGACTTTACCTACACATAGGTAGTAATGTCAATGCAGATGATCTGGGTTCACTGCATACCAGTGAAGAAGCTCTAAGTCCCATGCACAGTGGGCTGATCCACCTGCAGCGTAGCCCTGCCACATCTGAGATGAGCCATAATGTGAGCCATTAGTGTAACAGACAATGAAGTCATTGGGTTCTGTGCACAGCTAGCAGCCCTTCTTGGTCTGAAAAGACCAGGCAATGACTCTCTGAGAGCACCTGGCATTTCCAAGGCTAATGGCTGGAGAGAGGACATATTCACAAAACAGGTAGAGTAGACAGATCTTAAAGGAAGAAAATTTTCCTCTTAGACTTCTTAAAACTCCCTTAAAATTTATTATCATCCTCATTGGGCTTACAGGGTAAAATGTGAAGAGGAAACCAGTGGTAGGCAGAGACAGAAGCAGAATATTTAGGTTTAGGGGGGAGGTGTTTTGCTTTGCTTTTTAATGTTGTGGGTGGAAGCTAATTGCAAGTTCTTTTTCTTCCCACATTTATTATTTTCAGCCAGTCATTAGTTGCAATCCTTCTCTTAAGCCCTCACAGCAGTCCTAGTTTGGCTATCAGTTCTAGTTTTTGGGTTATGAACAACACAATCATTTTGGTTTTCTAGATATGAGCAACCATGCATTTAGGTAATTCCTTCCCACAGGACTCAGTCCTGTGGCTCAGTCTCCTGTTATCGGATCAGGTTGTGCAGCCAGCAGCCAGTTATTTTCTTGCTTGATTAAGGACAAGCAGTAGGTGGTAAATAAATCTCAGATGACTGCAAGGATTGGCTGGGACTGTCACAGCAAGTGTCGCAAAGGCAGTGAAGGGTCTGCTGAAGGTGAACTACCCAGTAATCGCATTCAACTGCATCATAGACAACAGGACTATCAAAGGGAGCCAGAGCAACCTAACTTGACACATCAACATGAAGAGGCAAGACAAGTAGTGCAGTGCAGGAGAAAACGCATCAATTCTGGTTCTGTGATAGAAAAAGGTGTGCAGAACATAAGTGGGTTCATTAATGCACCTCATCATTTTAACCTGTGGCTTGAGAAAAGAAATAGAGCTGAAGCTTGTAGAGTAGAGGTGCTTGTATTAATTAAGAGACTTCATTTTGCTTTATTATTATTTTCTACCCAAATATGCAAATTGAAATTTTAATGTTGTGCCCAGAAGGAAATTCAGGAAATTCAGTGCTGTACTTAGTGAAGTTGTCAGTAAGAGAAATAATATCATTGATACAAAAGCAGCATCAAGAACTGGAGTAAACAAGCATTAGCAACACTCTTCAATCGCCAGAAACATATATGAAGAAATTCAATTTGTATAGGCAGGAAAAAACAAAAAGACAAATACTCTGTCCCCTTATTAGCATAACTCTGGGCATAAATAAGAGAAAACAATAGCAAAAATTTATTAAGGAAGTAAGAAGGGAAAGGCAAAAGACATGCCTCTGCTACAAGCACTGGAACAGAGGAGATGAGTATTTAATACTGTTATGTTGTTTGTCAACTTTTGAAAGAAATAAAGAAACATGAGGTGAAAGATCTTTCTGCTGTGGAGTGAATAAGGGTGCCACACATATGTCGTCATAGACTAAGATTTCACATTTAGAAAGATTTGTATGATTCTGACGTACAGCTGGAGCAAAAGTTAAATAGGAAGCTGATCAGAAATGGGCACGTAATGACCGTGATGTTGTGTCATAATCCATAGGCAGCTTTGAAACAGCTGAGTCAGCAGCCATGCATTGGTAAGAAAACCTCTGACAAACTGAGGATTTAAGCCAGCTCCAAGCAATCAAAAAAGTCACTGAGAAAATACTCATTACAAAAGATTCCTGTTTTATATCGTACCTTTCTCTTTTAATATTTATCTGCTTTTAAGGTCAACCTGCTATATCCAAGGAAAAAGTACTTTTTTGTTCATGATGTTAGGGTGAGTACGATGGGCCATTTAACCCCAATAACATTTGTCATATCTTTGGTTGGGTACCATTTTATTTGGATGCTTATCCCAAAAAAAGATCTCAGAAGATACTTCTCTTCCAGAAGTCTCAGCAACCAGTGCAGAAATAAAGAACACCATTAATTTCATATGCAACTTTTAGGATCTAAGTCTGCTGTTTCTCACTGATTCTCTTTCTGAAAGAAATATTAAAAAATGTACTACAAGGATCAAAAATGTTTACCCTACATTTTCCCCAGACCAGGTGTCTTCAGTGACTTCCTTCAGATCCCATGCCCACCTACCAGTATCATAAGAGTATGCAGTGAAAGGAGCAAAGCATAGGAACATACACTTGAAACAATAAAAAAGCAAACAGTAAGTGAGGTACCACCCTCACGCTTCACTGTGGGGGCACTAACACCTGAGGGCTAGAAAGGAAGCCTGGGAGCAGCACTGATATGAAGCCATAAGCCCACCATCAGACAGCATTAGGGAGCAGCTGCTGCAGGCTGCACCTGAGTGACTTCAATCCCAGCTCATGAGGCTCCAGTGCTGTGAGATAAGAATGAGAAAGCACCCGAGAAAGTCACTGCCAGTGATAAATATACAGAGCAGGAGACATGTCGAAGCACAGTATGGGTGCTCAGTGGAACAGAAAGCAAACTTTATCAAGGTTCCACCATTTTGCTGCATTGCTCATGGGAGACGAGATTTCCAAGAATGCACATTCAAAGAGAATTTATCCTCCTGCATTATGCTGTATGCAACATGTTTTTCTTTTTAGTTAGCCCAAAAGATTAAAAAGAAAAAGTGTGCCACGCCATAGAAGGATGGGCCAAAGAAGGTAGGAAATGCATTATTTTGTATTTGTATTGTACATTACCCGATGGTGAATATTGAAAATGTACTTGGTACAATGAGGGTACACAAAGAGTATGGGGCTAGACAGCAAGGAACATAGTATCAATCCATAGAGCAATGATTTTTCATTTATTGCACACACGTATGATAAGTTCAGTTGAGAAGACACTTTATTTCATTGTTCAAATATCTGTGAACTTAGTAGTGAAATACAAAAAAGTTTAATATATAAGTAGTTTGCATATTTTGGATAGAAAGTTGTGCTTTCCCCCAGTGTCTCAGGGATACCAAGAGAGCTTTCTCTTCAAAATCCACCTGGGTCTTAATGACATGGTACAATGTCTTATTTTCCAAACTTTCTACTCCAATATGTTAATCTCTGAAATTCAGACTGCATTTCTGTTACAAAAACTCTGCTGCAATTGAGATGTGAAATTAATTATCTCATAAAAATACAGTCATGATGCTACTCTCTATTCCAGGCCTGGGACAGCGGTTACATGGCATTCATCCTTCCTTACTGCATTTATGGCTACCTCATTCTGAAGCAAGTACTGCAAGAATGTGCTTCTGGCAATGCTGAGAAAGAGATGCAATGCAGGGTGTTTGAATAAACTTCCAATGGGGAAAAATAATGAAGAGATTTTGTGGTTGGAAATGTGATGCTCCAGGGCAGCCTTGGTTGCAGTGATCATGAGATGGTTGAATTTGAGATCCTCAGGACAGTGAGAAAAGTGTGTAGCAACCTCACTGCCCTGGACTTCAAGAGAGCAGACTTTGGCCTCTTCAGGAACCTGTTTAGTGAGGTTCCATGGGATAGAGCCCTAGAGGGCAGGGGGGCCCAAGGCTGTTGGTTGATATTCAAGGATTGCCTACTTCAAGCTCAGAAGTGTTGCATCCCAACTTGAAGGAAGTGCAGCAGGAGGACCAGGAGACCTCCTTGGATGGATAAGGTGCTGCTGAGGAAAATTCAAAGGAAAAAAGAGGCTTATAAAAGGTGGAAGCAAGGACAGGCGGCCTGGGAAGACTACAGGGATGTTGTCCAGGAAGCTAGGGACCAGGTTAGGAAAGCTAAGGTCCAGTTAGAATTAAACTTGGCTAAGGA
>WYDI02001838.1:0-17818 GCA_009867235.2 Psittacus erithacus
TCATTGGCAAACTTGCTGAGGGCGCACTCAATCCCACTGTCCATGTCACTGACAAAGATGTTGAACAAGACCGGTCCTAGCACCAATCCCTGAGGGACACCACTCTTTACTGTTCTCCAACTTGACATTGAGCCATTGACCACAACTTTTTGTGTGCAGCCATCCAGCCAGTTCTTTATCCACCAAGTGGTCCATCTATCAAATTGATGTCTGTCCAATTTAGACAAGGACGTCATGCAGGACAGCATCAAATGCTCTGCAAAAGTCCAGGCAGATGACATCAACTGCTCTGTTCCTGTCCATCAGTTCCATAGCCCCATCATAGAAGGCCACCAAATTGGTCAGGCAGGATTTCCCCTTAGTGACGCTATGCTGGCAGTCACCAAGCACCTTGTTGTTTTTCATGTGCCTTAGCATGCCTTCCAGGAGAATGCGCTCCAAGATTTTGCCAGGCACACAAGTGAAATTGACTGGTCTGTGAAAATGGGGGCTTTATTTCCCTTTTTTCAGTCGTCGGGAACTTCACCCGACTGCCATGATTTTTCACATCTCTTAGTACAAAATGAAACCCACACCTACCTGTGTTTTGAGTGCGATCTTTTCCTCCTAGATCGGGATTTTGAGCTAGACCTGGATTCTGAACGAGAATGGGAACGAGATCGACCGCCTTTTCTTTCACTGCTCTTTCCAGACTCTGAGAGGAAAAAACCACTTTGCAGTGTAAGCTCAGAACATTTAAAGATCCCAGTTAACAATATGGCACAAGTGGAATGTACCACATATAGTGCAAGGGGCCTACTCTTTGCACATCTTCCTTCTTTGCAAATATCCTTCAGAAACATCCAAGAAAGTCATTGCATATACTCGTTGAGTGCAGCCATCCTGCAGCAGTACACATAAACCAGATAATTATAAACAGCTAGTTCTATAGGAATGGGATTTATGTTGCTGCCACAATGCACAAGATCACAACACTTTTTTAAAAAATAACCTGAGAAGAATTTAGAGGACACAATTTTGAAAACAAGCATGAAATGTAAATAGTAATTAGCACTTCCTGTACTTTTTTTTGGATCTTTCAACCACTGTACAATAAATATTGAAGTTACACTCCTTAAACACTGTTTTGAAGAGATGGAGAGAACAGGGTGAGATGTTTGATCCGAAAGTCAGGAAGTCAATAGAAACCTTAACTGTGACCTCCCCAGATTTTGGCTCAGACTCTAAAAGATCGTTATTCTTCTGCTTAACACTGAGGAAACATTAGAGTCACTTTTCTTCCAACCCTAAAAAAACCACCAGAATACTCAATCATACCCCCACCCCCAAAAAAAAGTCCCTCAAGACTCCAGAGTATCTAACTTACACTAAGACAATGTCTGGGTTTGCTGGCAAGAAGAATGGCAAAATATCGCAAATGAAAAAGGAAGATTTCAACTGCAAGTTTAACAATTGAGGATTTTTTTATGCTGTGGTTTTGCAATCAGTTTACGTCAGCATAAATCAGCAATGAAATGTCTAATCTCTCAACCCACCAATGCCTTTCTCCTGACCTGGCATCTCAGTACTAACAGGGATTAAGAAACCAATCTAGATGAAAAATGTCCTTTACAGTATGTTAAATTCTATCCCAGATTCCTACTCTGATGCCATTTGCTATGAGGATGCACTGAGTCTTGAGCCAGCATGAAAGAGCATAGCATGGGGACAAAATTCACTTGCTGCAGACACAGAAAGCACGTCACTGCTTTCAGAACCCTCCTAGCTCCCTCTGACCATGAAACTATGTTCTTAAAGGGTGTCAGAGGAGTACAAAACAAAATGTAAAATATTTTCCAAGTTTGTAAACACTTTGAACTTAAAAAGAAACAACATTAGTTATTAATTTAGAATTAACTTTGTATTTTTTAAAACATTGAGCGTGTATCTGAAAATAAGACACAATTAAACAGCCAGCTTCATTTCACTGCTTTGTTCCATCAACACAATTTTGATTATTTTCTTTCTTTTTGCCAACACTTAATGGTTCACCTTCAAGTACCTTTTTTCCCCGCGTTTGAAAATGCTCTTAAAAGCACTTGTCAAGGTACACACAAAACGTGTCTGCTAGGTAAGGAGCATAATATACCTACCTGGCTCAATAGCAGCAGATATGAAAGACTGGGCTTCCCTGACTCTCTTCATCACTTCTTCCAGTTCCTTGGCAGCAGCTTGTGGTGTCATTTCAGGAGGCTTCACTATTGCATTATTGGAGTGATTTATTCTAAATTAGGAAAAGTAAAACCTTTCAATCTCAAACACTTGAAAATGAAAAAACAACTAAGAAAACACCTCAACTTCCAAGTACAATTAAAAACTTTGAAGTTCATCAAAACAACAGATGTGTCCTCAAGCTTGTCTGTTCTAAGAATCAGAAATGTCTTTTATTGCTTTCAAATCTTACCAGGTTTAAATAAATGCAGAATATTTCTGTGTTAAAAGTATTTTCCACTAGAAGTCCAGGAATCCATTTCTCTATTTCAGACCAAATCTCTATGTAAGGCCTACTAATTACATACATATCATACAGAAATCTTAATTAGTACTGAAGACTTATGCCATTCATATTCTTCTAAGAGAAACTTTGGAGTTTATAAAAATGTTCCATTTTGCTCATCGGTCCTCATATTGAAAAAAATATTCATCACAGCAGTTTCCTGTACATGAAAGTCATAAATGCAGAAGCACAGAAAGGAATCTCTCATTCAACAGCCATATGGATAATTAATTTCTTACTTCAGTGGCCTGTCTCCAAACATAACTCCATTAAAGGCAAGAGCTCGAGGTACAGAATTTTGGTCTGCAAATTCCACAAAAGCAAATCTTGTTGGTTGTGTCTCATCACCTGCCATTCGCACAAATTTGACTTCGCCAACTTGCTTAAAGAATTCAAGCAGCTGATCTGCTGTTGTAGTCTAGAAAGAGACAAAGAGCTCAACTGAAGTGAAATATACAATGAAAACCACTTATCTGATATATCAGACCATCTAAGAGCTACAGATTTTGGAAAGATATCTCACTATTACTACACAGGTGACAAGAATTTGGTATTTTTTCTTCCATTAATCTAAAGAATATGCTACATTTTTAAAATAGTGCAATCACAAGCTCTGAAGTCCTACATCTACGTTTAAAAAGCATTTGCATAGGGTTGTGCACTTTTCAGACAAATGATCTGAAATAACTGATAAGGAACTTCCTTACACACTTGTGTCCAAGACATTGATTGTGAATCTTGATCAATTAAAAAAAAAAGTCCAAACAATATCACAAGACTTAGTTTTATCTGCTTTCCTACTAGCTTTCAGCTTGTTTTATTTTATTGCACTAATAGCACTTTCACACCCTAGTAGCTAACTTAGCAGTCAAAAAAACCTCCAAATAAAATACTTATGTTGCCATCAGTCAAAAGCCAATTGTTTTTCAATTAATTCAATCAACTGCTAAAAAAAAAAAAAGAACCAACCACCAAGTTTCTAACAGACCTAACTTTCCTGTTGTAGAAACTCAAAGGTATTTATGCTGATTTATCAACTTCCACTAGGACACACCATTCCACCTTACTACAGTTAAGCCACTGCACAGTGTTGTGGCACACAGCTACCTTGATCTCACCACTTCAGAGGCACTGCTCAGCTAACACAACCCAGCTGTACATTTGATTAATACACAAAATTGTAAGTATGCTTTTGCAATTCAGCTACAGAGTGATTTCTTCCATGTCCTGCCAGAATGCAGTTTGGCCTGATCTGATTGGCACAGGAGCTTTCAAAATTCAAAATACCACTAGTAACCAAAAAAAATGTAATTTTTTAATTCCTACTGTTATCAACAAAACCTCTTTTTTAACATGTAAGATCAAAATTCATAAATTGCAATTCTGCATTTTCCATTAGTATTTCCATTACACAAAAAAAAGCTACCTGCGAATTCAAGTTTCCAACATAGACTGTTCTCCTGATTTCATCAATTTTGGATGGATCCACATTCCCCATAATTGGTGGTTGTGGTATTTCTCCCAGAGCCGTAATGTTAGGGTCCAATGCTGCTGCTGGTATAGCCCCCAAAGTGCCAAGTGAAACACCAAGCTGGAAAACACAAAAAGAGAATATGCTTTGCCACCAAGCACTGGTGGAAGATACTTCACTTATTAACGCTTGCTTGTAACACTTGCTTGTCTTGAGCATTTCTGTAAAAATAAAGCTAATGAATACAGGCAATACTTTAAGGTCCCAGCTGAGCACTTTTTTTACAGAATAAAAATCAATCCATAAATAACTTCCTATAGTTAACATTTTCTGTGCGCTATTAGTTAACGTCTTACTAAAGAGGTCTGGCCAGCAATGCACTGTATCAATCAGAAAACAAACTGCCTTGAATTTCTAACAGTCTATCAATTTGACTGAGACACCTCCAGACACTGCCCGTTTTGTTTTTTTTTCTACTTTCGTTTTTTCCCCACAAGAAGTATGAAAGGAGATGAGGAACTGCTGAGCCCTTGTCCAGCACAGGAAATAGGCAGTCTACAGCGCTCAGGACCAATTTGTTCACTAATAAGATATCAGTCCATCAAAGGAACAGATAAGGTACCTTTCTGACCAACACATCATGAAAGGCAAAGTAAATTACAGTTGAAATCTGAAGGATATTAAGCCTAAATTCTTTTCCTACAAACACAGTCACTTCCTAGAGATCAAGGACAATACAGCTTTCACTTAAAAATCACTACTAAACTAGTCTGCTGAGTTCCTGGTCTTGATTTTATTTTCTCCACTCAAAAAGCAACTGCCTTTCCAGCAAACAAGTTTTCTAATAAATATGAGAAATTCTCAACTAGGCATCAATTTTATCTTTTTTTTTAATGCAACAGACGAGAAAACTATTTTAACTTGATTTTTTCCCTAAATGGGTCACAGAAGCCTGCTAATGTCAAGAAAGACTTACAGAGGCAAAATGGAACTAAGCAGAAGTAGCACCAGGTAGCTCCTATGCTTTTTTTACTGAAAACATGGTTAGGCAAAACAGTCAAAAGCCCTGTTGCACAGATAAAACTTAAAGCACTCTAATGCAGCACTTGAATACTCCAAAGAACTGTGTCAATTTTAACGTTTTAACAAATTTTTAGGAAGTGGATAGCACTGCCATTGAACCAAATTAATGGGTCTAGGGAAAGATAAAAATTAAAACTGACACAACAAGGGATCCATGGATCAGACAGTTCTTGTTCTCTGGATACAGAAAAGGCTACAGAGTACAGAGGAAACCAGAAATCAAACAGCAGCTGAATTTTGCTTACTGTAGTCAAAGGGGTTGGTGTAGGTATAGGAAGCAACCCTGCACCAGGCATCAGACTCGTCATAGTAGGAGCAGGCGCCAACAGGGAAAGGGCTTTGGCTTCATCTGGGATTTTACCTGAAGAAGCAAATGAAAGCATTACACAGAGTTGGAACACTACACAGATTTTACTCTATGATTTTACAACTACCCCTGTATTTAAAAATGTAATAAATAATAATGAATCTATCTACCAGATCCTTACAAAGAAACAAATAAGAACTTAAGTTTTTCCTTTTACCCTGCCTCTACTAGGAAAAACAAAAGTGAGCAAAACTTCAAAGACTAGCAATCTCATTAATGATTATTTTTAAAACTGAATAATGTATACAATTATTTAACACTTTGAGCTATGGGTCACCTGTACTGGAAACTTAATGTTCATGAACCAAACGATATCAAGCATGGACGCTTTCCCAGGGCGGTGTTTTCGCGGTGATCGAAAGTTGTTTTACACATGACAACCGTTCGTGTTGGCTGCATCACTAATAGCACACAGAACATCAGATACAGAAAAGAAGAACATTTTTTAAAGTTTAATCCCCAGAAATGGCAAATAACCAAACCAGTAAAACAAAAAGAAAAAGAAAAAACGAAGTATGTGCTAAGTGAAATTTGTGTTTGTCTTTGTTTTGTTGTTTGAGCTTTTTTTTTATTTTTCAGTTCCTCTGGTGATACCTACTTCAGATGTAAAAATAAAACAATAATAAAAAAAATACTACTAAACTGCTGTGACTCCACTCAATACACATTACAAGTGAAGTCAGAGGTGGAGGAGGGGAGGGCAGAAAAAACCTCAGTTTGTACTGTCTCACATTCTAGTTCACCTCAGTTTATCCGAAATACCAATAAACAAGATTTAAATTTATTAAGATTGAAAAAAATTGCAACTGATCAGCTAAGCAAGCTGTATTTTCCCAAATTATCAACTTTCCACTATCTCATCCAGATTATACTGCCCCTGTCATGCTAGAAGTTTAAGTAATATCTAATCTGTATTAAACTGAAGTTTCATTCAACACTGGCCACAATTAGACTGGTAAATGACCCCAAATCTTCAAAAATCAAGATTTAATAGTTAAACAATTATGACCACAATTATATGTACATATTAAATTTGAAATCCAAAGGGATTTAAACTGGCACAAACATCAAACACTGAACTGTAAAACTACCGAAAAGTTCTAATTATACTAGATAGGTATGATATATTCAAAATTACTGGCATAACTGTATATACACTATCCAACTGAGCCCTTTGGTATGCACTTTAATAAAGTAAATGCTTTTGTTTAAACACTGTTTTAGAAGCCAAGTGGCTTTTACTGCTTTGGTTCAAACTGTGTATATTTAAACTGTAAAACCCCCACCTTCAGGGTTTAAAAATTAGCATATAAATATTTTTATCAAAAAGCAAAATACAAGGTAGGTTTCAAAACACTGTGCTGCTTTAGCCATACAAGTTCCTACAGACTCCACAGGAAACATCTACTTTTAAAAAAATACAAATAAGGAAACCTGTTCTACGGATCTGCAACAAGTACTGGGTTACAGATGAGTGTCACCAAAAGACAAAACAAATCTAAATGAAACTTAAATGTGTATGTAGCATGGGTGGAATAGAAAAGAAAAAACAACAGTACCCATTTTTTCTCAATCTTCCTATTTATATTTATGTTAAATTTTGAGGCACCTTGTTCCTTAACATGTAACAAACCACTTGATTTTGCTATCAAAAGGAGAAAAATAGGAAAATTATTAGCACTTAATAATTAACTGTGCAGTAACGATTTCCAGGGCTTTAAAAAAAAAAAAGAAAAAAAAAAGAAAAAAAAAACCCAAACCCATGCATGAATCTGAATCATCATCACAATGTTCAGCACTCTTTATAGATCCCACTTTGAAGTCAGACATGCAACGAGAGGTGTACATGACCTGCCTGACTGCTCATGAGTATCAGGTACTTCACTGTACATCCTGCCTATTATGTAGCTCACTAACAGGCTTTCGAATATAGTACCAGCAGCTGTGCATGCAAATTAGGCATAGAATTACATACTAGTTCTTCTGCAAATCTTAATATTTAAGCGTTTTCAAATGATAAATGAACCAGACCTTATTCTGAACAACTAGCATCTTGCAGTTCACTGGATACTCATGCAGGTCTCTACAAGATCAACAGACATGGATCAAGTAAATCCAATGGTGGAAATGGCTCCTGAAGTGGTGTGTCTGCATTCCAATTTAGATCCTTGTCCAATAATGTACACAAGTATATGCCTAATTTAAGTATGTGCTTACATACAGCCAATTCAATATATACTTAATCAGATAAATTTAAGAGATGTTTAGGCATTTAGCCCTTTCAAGTAGGAACTGAGCTAGGCATATAACAGACAATGAGCCAAGTTCAGACACGTACTTAAATACAAGCCTAAGCTTTAAGTATATTGTTCATCTTACAGAGATAAATGGCATTACTCATGTTGCTCAAGTAACCACTTTCAGTTAAGTGCACCGTTACAGCAGTTCAAAGAATTAACAACATGCATATCTAAATTGTAAAGTTAACAACATTATTTCCAGAATACTTTGGCCCTTCATAATGTAAGAAAATCTAGTTGGTCAGTTCCATGCCACAAAAAAAAAGATTTGTGTATTAATTCAAGAATGATAAAGTGTCTATGTTTACAGACAGAACCCTGAAAATTTGCCTGAATATTCAAAGATACTGCCTTTTCAAAAGATCCTTCTCTACATCTTAAGACCAGGTCAAAGTGTTAAAAAATTCTGTAGAAATTAAACTCAAGTCCGGGGAGGGGGGGGAACCAAACACCTGAAATATCTTGCAAATATACCTCCCTGTTGTCTACACAGTTAAAAAAACAAAACAAAACAAAACAAACCCACAACAAATTAGTATGAGAGGCCAAATAATCTCACTTGTTACAGGGTTTAAGTTCAGGAGTTTTATCTCCATGAATTTACTTACAATAAAGGAATACAAGTCCACAAAGATACAACAAAATGTGGGTTATGAGACAGCAAATTAGGGTATTTTAGTTTAAGAATAACTGTTTTGTTTTTAAACTCACAGTATTTAAAAGCTGGATGAAAATGAGGTAAAGATATTCAATCTCTGATAACGGAAACAGAAAAAATAAATATGCCACATCTATACATCCTTAAAAAGGTTTCCTGGAAGTTCTTGTGTTTAGCAAATATGGATTCCATGATAGTTTAATCATTTGCATAGGCATCTGGGAGCAGATATAAATTAGCTCTGCATCTCCTGGAGACACCTCAGGCTTCCTAGGAAATGCACAACTGTCCTAAATATTAGTTACAATTGTTACTTTTTTGTATCAAAGTGCTCAAGAGCCCTAGCCATCCTTATCCATACTGCCATTCATTTTGCTAAATACTGAACAGAAGTATCTGTTACACAAATACTACTCATAGTATTTTCATTCCTTTCCAAGTGCTCAGAAGAAATTGATTTCCTACTCTTTGTACTGATACTACACAGTTAGTTCCCCCCTCCCTCCCCAAACTGCTTCTAAAATAAATTTGTTTTAAAAATACTTACAGTTCAAATCTACTCTAAATGTTAATTAAAGAAACTGATACTTTCCTGCTATTTTAAATCAATGAAAAATGCAGACTTACAAATAATTTCCACGTGATCCAGTTCATGACCCTTATCAGATTTAGCAGCAGCGATTAAAGAGATTACACTTACTGGCAATTACCTTAACTGCCACAGCTAAATCCAACAGAGATCACCAAACAGAGCTCTTTCCAGCTACACTGCACAGCCTGCTGCATTACCAGAATGAAACCAACCAATTCCTATGCAGCAGGCTGGGAAGAGCCATGCCTAAGGACTAGACACACCACCTGGTCCGCCACTTCCATTTTACAAGAAAATCATTTACAGACTAGAACTTTCTCAATCACTCCAGCATGAACTGCCAGGGTTTGTGGGATTGTGAGATGACCAAGAAGACACTTCTTCTTTCTTTCTTTAAAAAAAAACCGAACTCTTCTTGAAATCACCACCACTGTAGCATGTCAAAGTGCAATATACACATACATACACACACAGAGAACTGATTCAATCTTCCCACAAATAACAGTGCTGAAAGACAGTGTGCCTCACATAACACATTCCAACCATAACTTCAGGCTGCATTTGTACTTATGAGTGGTAAACAGTTTTTTTCTGAAAATTACAAAAACAAAAGGATGAAATCTTACTGCCACTGACCTCACTGGAGCAAGGTTTCATCAGAAGCAAGTATTTCATGGCATTCAATATTCATGTTCAAGTTCAATTTCAGAACTAAACTTTTTATATTAGTCATAAATAGTAAGCCTTCTTCTAACCAGACTGTGCAACCGAAAACTACTCTGCTAAGGGGAAAAATAGCAGAGAAAGATCATGGCTCTACTTTGTAAAGTTAGTTTCTCCAGAAGTATGAGTTTTAACTACTCTTTTCCAAGATAAACTCATGAAGTCCAACATATGAGAGAATGAATTTTAAAATGGATTTATTCTTCACTATTCCTGGATCCTGACAAAATGTGTTTATCTGTTGAATTTAGATGCTTAAATGTATTCCAAATCAAATTTACCTGTAATTCACAACATAAATCATGCTCTAAATTCTGTGTATACCATCCACCATTCATAAGCAGCTTCAGGTCAACTTCAAAATGAAACACTGTGAACCCTTTACAAAACACCATTTTTACAGAACTGAAGTACCAGTTCACAAGTACAAGGGAAAGAGATTTAACAGAACAAAACAAAAGAAGAAAAAAAAAAAAAAAAAGAAAAAGGGACAAAATAAAAATAAACAAAGGAAAGAAATCAAAATAAAATAAAAACAGAGACAGGGCGTCCATCTTCAGCAGGCCAGACTTCGATCTCATTTCCCCCATGAAGGTTTCACTTGGCGGCAGGTTTAGTGGCATGGCAAACAATGCCTAACTCAGGCAAGTGTAACAGGTCTGCCTTGGCCAGTCTAGTCATCTAATAATGCACAAATATCACACAGAGAAAACATACAAAACCAAATTAATAGTCAAAATCCATCTACCAGATAATGTGGACATAAAATTTAGAATGATTAGGGTGGCATCTTTGTTTATCTTTCAACCTTCATGTTCTCAAAGAATAATGTTTAAAGAAAAACCTACCCATTCACACACATGTAAGTCATATTTTGACAGCTTAATAATGTTACTTCATTTACAATTGCATTTTTGCCAAATTGTTTATTAAATATCACAAAATTAACACAGTTTCCATTGTGTTGGGATTACCTCATACGCCCTCAATTTATCACTGTTTAAATACACTTCAAATTTCAGGTTTTATTCTGAGTTTTAAAACCAGGTTTTCAGAGTTCCCTTTTACCTCTTCCCTATGCTCAATTTGGCACATGAAATGTTTCATTACTGGCACTGTTGGCCAAAGATACAATTTTAACTCCTGGCAGAATACAGCCACCACTACTTTCAAAGCCTATGATGCACTCCACCAGCTATTACTCATCACGATACATAGTGAATTGAAAATCTTACTTTGTGCTCTCCAAAGCCATACTTACTCCACACAATATATTCCTCAGAAAGTTATACCTATATAAATTCACATCTTTAAAATTAGTGATTCTGTTATGAAGTCACATGGAAACACCATTTTGACATTAAAAAAAATTTGACCTCTCAACCCTATCACTTGTTCACCTAATTATGCATACATCTCTGTAGGGTCCAGAATAATTTTGAATAGTATCAACTATTCTATAATACATTTTCGCAGGAATGCCTAACAAGTCAGGTAAAAATGGGGCTGGAAGAAGATTAGTCAGAACTTTGATTTTATCCTCTTTCCATTCATTGTCTACCATCAAGAGACACAGGAAAACATAGCTTTACCTGCCTGTTGCCATATCATGTCAGGCAGTGATCTCATCACAAGAAAACCACCAGGAAGTGTTGTTCATTCATTAGGTGGCAATCATCCCTCTCTGGCAGTACCGAACCAGTGTTAAGGTCCTTTCGATGAAATGTAAAACTAAGATCTGAATAATTTGTAGCCAATTATTTAGGGGAAATTTTTTAATAATAAGGACTCTAGTTCCACTAGCCTCTACAGAGCTTCAAGTGGATAAAGCAATATCCTTTTTGTGGCTTAAGAACAAATTCAAAAAATAAAACCAAAAAGTCCCTGAAACAAGATATGAAAGCGACTGAAAAATCCAAGCTTTACAAAGACAAATATACATGCCATATGCCCCGATTAAGAAGACTACCAGGATAGACAGTATATTACAGGCTAATATAGCCTTTACTGAAAGTACTTACGACAGTCTACTTGTAAACTTGTCAGAGTTTGCTAGGAACATCCCAGACCATTATGACAGCAACACCAAATCTCACACTATCCAGATGACGTGGCAAGCATGCCAAAACATGGTACTCTGGGACCACTGTTAACAAACTCCAAGAAGTCAACAGTATTTACTGAACCAAACCCCATTCCTTCAGTTAGAAAAGTTACGTTCATAGGAGGTATTTCTGGACGTCCATGGTCCAGAAATGGTTTATGGTTCAGTCATTCTTAATATTGCTGTTCATGGCAAAACAGCTACCATGTTCAAAGTGAAGTCAGGTTCACCCCACCAGCTGGAATGTTTCTACTGTGAAGAATCAAAAAGTCCAGAACCAAACAGAGGGTGCTCAGTTCCACAATGATCCCAATGAAGTCAATGGCGCCCTGCCTAACTCCAGCAACATGCCTCCCATGCTTCATATAACTGTATTCTGATCTGGGACATTATACAAACAATACAAATTACCTTGTATTCAACATACCTGTAAAAATATGACCTCACAGCTAGTTAAAGGAACACTCGTAAATCTAGTATTCACCAAGTATTTTATTTTATTAAGAGTTTTAAAAACATTTTACGGTAGAAGCGTTCTTCTGTACAGATCACTGCATTTTTTAAGAGAGAACTAAAACCAAAAAAGGAGTACCAGCATACACAAGAAAACCTTTTTGTGGATCACAAAGTAATATTTTCCACAATAACAAGGTAGGAAAATCAATTTTTTTTTTAATTGAAAGAGCAGGTAAACATTTATATTCAAACAGTAATTATCAATATGAATACTAAGTATTTTAAATTAGAGCAATCTAAAATGGCTAAATGCATATATTACATGTCTACAAAACAAAATCAGGATTCAGTCTAAAAAAAATTAAAAGTAATTAGGTTCTCAGAAACAAACAAAAAAAAACCCACCAAAAAAACCACAACACAACAAAAACCCACAAAAACCCACCAAAACCAAACAACAACAAAAAAACACCAAAAAACAAAACACCAAAAAACAAAAAATAAAACCACCACATCAAAGGTAATACATTAAAATCCAAACTGCAATTTACTGGTGCCAGGAAATAGCCTGATCTCTCAATGCTCCATTGACTTCAGTGAGAACTCTGTGTGAGAATAAGCTTGCCAACACAAACCATACTGAAGCAAATTATTTATCTTCTTTTCCCTCAAAATATGTAATAAATTGAATTATTCTAACTTAACTACCTTTTTTAATACCAAATTGCAATTAAATCTATATAATTCCATATCTCTGTTCCATTTTCAATTTTGTTTCAAGACTTTTTTTTCAAAAAGCAATGAAAAAACACCAATAGAGCACCACCTCCTTACATGGAAAGCTTAAAACAACTAGCAGACTTGACAAAAAACAACATTTCAGAAAATGTCTAAAATACCAACCTTCTGCGCAGGGCACAACTATCAAAGCTCTGTCAATAAAAACTGTGTTAGTTAGATGCTGGGCCACACCAACACTCGATGCTTCACGAAACTTAATATAGCATACTTTGGAGGAAAAAGCAAGAGGTGCGTTGCTGCAAGATAAAAAGAAAAAAAAAATTAGTCATATTCAATAATTCTATGTTTGCATTTTTAACTATTACTCCTTAATAAAAAACAGGTTTTAGAGCTCCTGGAATAGTTAGCTAAAAGGCAAGTGTATAGAAATTTACTGATTTGCCTACTTTACTATGTCCTTGAAAAAAGCATAGCATAGCACCTCCTCCTTCTTAATGGAAACTTACAGAAAATCCAAAATCCCAAACTAACAAGCCTAATTTTCTTTCATAATCTCGCTAAACAACATTGAGTAGCGTGTTCAGAATTACTACAAATTCCTTTCTATCATCTACCTTAGTCTGGCAGAGTGTAGTGAGGAGCAGCTCACTATTTGGCTGGAAAAAAAATTGTGATCTGCTTTACCAACAGAGACGTCAAACACATAAGCACTGTCATTTTGATCAAAACCAAAGAAGTTTGCCTTAAAACATGTACTCCCTTGTCAAGGCTTGTAACCTTTACCCATTTCTTCATATGAAAGAAGTCCAGTGAAACCTCCAAAGAGAAAATGCAATAAATAAGATATCCTGGAACATCAGCAGTTTTTATTTGAAAAGACCATCTGTCTTCTAGCAAAGCAGTAACTTGTGGAAAATAAGTTGTATAAACTGGTTCACCTAACCCTCCCTCAACAGAAACACTTGGCAACTTTTTGGAAGTACAAGAAGCAGTTCAAGTTTAGTTCAACCCATCCTGTAATCCCTCAAGTTCCAAGCAGGTACTCCCAAAGTTGTTACATGGAATTAATTATAGTATTTAAATACATGCTCGGAAGTTTTAGACACATTATTTCATCACATTAATTGCATAAATGAACCAAGAACTTAGTCTGAGATACAGCCTGGCATGTTTCTGTTTACCAGAAAGGTAAAACCTAAGTACCTACAAAGCAAGCCAACTTCTGCATGGCATGCAGAAACACTTTATGATGGAAAATTCTGAGAAAACAGATACACTGAGGAAGCAAAAATAAACATGGAGTAGGAGAGCTATAAATACAAGTCAACATTACACAATTTAGAAAAACACAGCACATTAAGTATAGATGACATTTACTTAAACTACTTCAGAGGTTTTTTTCTGTAGCTACACTAATATTGTAGAGCATACTGAAAAGTACATTACAGCTAAAATGTATAGCTAAGCCTTCCAGTATCTGAAGGGGGGCTATAGGGATGCTGGGGAGGGACCATTCATTAGGGACTGTAGCAACAGGACAAGAGATAACACGTTAAAACTTAAAACAGGGGAAGTTCAGGTTAGATATAAGGAAGAAGTTCTTTATAGTAAGGGTGGTGAGGCACTGGGATGGGCTGCCCAAGGAAGCTGTGAATGCTCCATCCCTAGCGGTGTTCAAGGCCAGGTTGGGTGGCATAGTTTAGTGTGAGGTGTCCCTGCCCATGGCAGAGAGGTTGGAACTAGATGATCTTAAGGTCCTTTCCAACCCTAACTATTCTATGATTCTATGGTTACATTTCTTCTGCCCATTTATTTTCCTTGTAGTGGCCAGTATTTTCACAGTTCCAAGTTTCTACATTGAGGAAGGAAATAATTGTCTAGAATGGCTTCTGAGAATTTCCAACAGGAAAAGTGGCAGCAAGGTCTGACTTTCTCAGCAAAAATGCCTGCGTACAACTTCCAATCTTACATATTCCGAACAGGCAGACTTCCCTCACTGCAAAGATACTTCTTTATATGGCTACAAGGGGTTTTGTCTGGTTTGATTTGCTAACGGGAGTGTAGAAGGGGGATGTGTGGGAGGAGAAGGCATTTTGATACTGTTGCTTAGGGCTTGGCTGAAGGCTCCACTGAAAATTCCGTGGTCCAGATTGTTGAGACTTGAAATACATCCCAGGCTTTGTTTGTTTGGAGTATTTTTTGGTTGGCTGGTTGAGGTTTTATACGGGTTTTTTTATTATTTGTTTGTTGGACGGGGTTTTTTTAACTTTTTGGGGGGGGGGGGGTTGGGGTTTGGTTTTGTTTGGTTTTTTTTTTTCATTACTTGCTTAAAACCATAATTCTGTTTCAGGCAGTTCCAGGCTCCATGAATAATCCTTATACATTTCAACATCTATAGAGGCACCTCTGACAAGTGAATTTTTTATATAGTATTTCTCCCCCTGCATTTCCTGGATTTCAATCACAGAAGCTATGTGGAAAGTATGCTAAAAAAATATTAACATCAGAAGACTGCTGCAACCAAGGCTGTAAAAAAAAAAGTCTTTGTACAAAGTCCATTGTCAACAGAACTGGAAATTCACATCCATTAGAAATAAACATACCCAGCAATGGCAACAAGATTACAAATTACTTCTACAATAAATCCTTTAACATAAATACTCTTTTTCTATAGACATGAAATGATGCATACAGAAGAGAACACAACTTCACTCTGCTTCAAAAACTCATGTTTGACCTAAGTAAGTTATTTTGTGTGTGAGCTGAATATCTGTATTACAGAATTAGAGAGAGAACAGGCTGCATTTCAACACAATGCAAAGCAACACTTCCAGCTGACTGCATAATATATTCAAAAAGTTAAGATAACATTCATTTTAGTACTACATCTTTTATTATTCTTGAAGCAAGAATCGTTGGCTTCATTTTTTTTTAGCGACGTATTTCTATGCAAAGCATAGCAAAGGGAGCTCCAATTTCAGTGAAAGCTTCAACTTAAGTTAGGTAACACACACACACTCTCTCAAATGACTGAAGGCTGCTAAGTCACCTTTCTCTTATTCCTCAGCATGAATTAAATTTTAAAAAGCATATTAATGTTTTTCAGTTAGTAGTCTGTATCCATGAGACCTGCAGTTCACTAATTCAACTTACTGAATTATGTTTTCCATCTAGAAACTGAATTGAGAAGCGAGTTTCCGCTGTTCCATGAAGCTAAAAAAATTAATGCTCTAGAATACACCAGAAGTTTGGATGTCTTACAGAATCAATTTTAAAGCTAAGATCAGATGATACAATGTTCTGGCTGATTTTCGTTCTAATGTAAAAAAAACAAATTTCCCTTTTAATTGAATTAATAGAAAATTAATTTTTTTTTTAAATCTAGCCCTTAGATCATTAAATACTTAAGGAAAAAACTGTAGCAGAAAATAATTAAAGACATCTATTTTACCATCTTTTTGCTTGAAACACCTTTGCTTCCCATGCACTTGTCAATGAAACTTTTTATTTATCGTAATAGTATTCAAATATGTTCTCAGCAGGTCAACAGGAAACATGTCTGTTTCACAAGAAGGCCATTATTGTAAATAATTTTTCCGAGGTAGTAATTTGAAAGTCAGTTCATATGTCCATAGCCAATAGGCAAGGAAAATAATATTTCTAAGAATTATACATAAAAACTATAAATAAAACCAAGAGCAAAATAAGTAATCACAAACCTGCATCTTATTTCTGAAAAATTAATAATTTAGAACTGATGGTTACAGAATTATAACCTTGACATTTCCGTGTCAAAGCCTACTATGGTATCGGATTTTAACATTTTATGTGCATGTGCACACTGGCAAAATTTCATATATAGGCACAAATATTATTTGCATGTGAATTACTTGCATGTAAAGAGAGTATCTATTTGCCTTAAAGTCTGTTATATAACTTAAGTGAAAAATAACAGCACCACCTATAACAAAAAATAAATTCAGCAAGGAGAAAACTCAAACATATTAAGAAGCAAGAGTAGAATAAAACCAATGTAAAACCCTAGAAACTGTGTAAAAAATCACCAGAGATCTATTAAGGAGTGTTTAAAACTCAGTAAGGCTGTTTTAAGCTTATCTTTACATAAATGGACTCCTACTACTTATACTTTATATGTACATATTAAATCATATGCAAATTTTCAGAATGGTCATCATTCAAATCTACTCAGATGTAACGTAGTAACACGTAAAAATTAATAAATATCAACATTTTCTGCAAGTTAGTTTTTAAAATCGGTATTTTGTTCAACTAAACATCTTCTTTGTATTAAAACTGAAGTATCTGGATATGAATGGCTCCCTCCTCTTTCTGCTATTCCCATTTAATTTTCGTAAGAAAAAGATGTTTTTGAAAGAACATGCTTGCCACTCCCTAGTACAACAGATGTATTAAGAAAAAAAAAAAAAATCTTTTGCTTCCTCCCCTTTTTGTTGATCATCATCTGCTTGGAGAAATAATATTGTTATTTTGTGAACCTCAGAATCCCCCAACAGAGTGCATCCCTCGCATGCAGCTGACATGAGAACAACTACAGTGCGAAGAAACGCGTAATGCCCGTTATTAACTGTAATTTTCTGCACGGCTTGTCAGGGCCATTTCAAGGCAGGGCAGGTTCCGACCCCCTGTGAACAGCTATTCTGGCTTCTGCTCGAGCAGCGTTTTCTCGAAGAACAGAGGCCTTCGAACAGGCCGAGGGGGAAAAAAAAAAGGGGGGGGGGGGGGGGGCAAGGGGGGGAGGGAATGGG
>WYDI02001839.1:0-45931 GCA_009867235.2 Psittacus erithacus
AGCCCGACCTGAGCAGTGACCTAACCCTTCTGGGTAATTGCCCCCAGTTTACATCCTGGGCATGATGTGCTGTGGTACGGAATACCTCTTTGGCTAGTTTGGGCCAGGTGTCCTGTCTCTGCTTCCTCCTGGCTTCCCCTCCTTCCTGGCAGAGCATGAGGCTCAGAGAGTCCTTGGTCAGAGTAAACATTACTGAGCTGCAATTAAAAACATCGGTGTTATCAGTGCTGTTCCCAGGCTGAAAGTCAAAACCAAAGCCCTGTACCAGCTACTGAGAAGGACAAAAATGACTGCTACTGCTGAACCCAGGACAGAACACAAGCTTGCAACTTTCGTATCATTCAGTGTTACCTAAAAACTTATAGAATATTAACAAGTTGACCTTAAATCAAATTCTAATTTCTTCCACTTTCATGTTCAGCTTTGTTGCAAGTACAATGCCTTATGTTTATTGGTTCTGATGAGTGTAATGTCAGGTCACAGCCTTGGGGTGATAGAAGATGAGGGAAGGCATGAACCATGTTCTCAGAGTTAGCATACAAGTTGGAAGGTTTCCTTGGTTAATAAAAGTTCATGTTTTCAATCATTATATACTTGATTTTCATTTTCAAGTGGGAAATGTGTCAAATACAGGGTTTTTTTTAAAATCACTAGGGCTTAGATGAAGCTTAATTTATTTCAGTAGCTGAAACTTGTCCTCAGTCATTTTCAAATAATGAAATCTTGCAGCAGTCACGTTTTAGAAGGGGAAGCAAAGCTTCATGTAGCTTAAATTTCAGGGTTGTGTATCACTGTTATCTCCCCAAAAAGGGAGCAAATTTTGCTTATCTAAACTAGTCACATGTTGAGATTCAAATAGAAGTCACATCAGAATGTAGTTTCAAACTGTAAGGGTATTATAGAAACAGCAAACAATACCTTCATATCCTACACTGTCACTAAGTAACTCTACCTTCTAAGCCCTTTGAAAGGGAGTCCAGAACTTGAAATTTATGTTTAAATAAATATGTAAGGTATCATTTGAAGTCTGCCAAGGCTAATGCATTAGTAGGTGTCAAAGCTCTAATCCCACTAAGAGAGCCAAACAAGCCAGTCTGTGCTTTTGTTATACTAACGCACTGAAGCCTCCAGTGTGCTGTTCTCTGGTTGATCTTCAGCTCATTGCTAGACTCTCCTATTGTTGCAAAATTGAATTAGTCCTTCATGATTAGGGAAATAGGTGCAAATAATTTTTGATATTCTGCCTCTGGCAGTGGCTAATATTGTATGGTTCAGAGGAAAAACAGAAATATCCCATAATACCACGAAGTCCAGTCTGCAATGCTGGATGCAAGATAACATGCCTTCCTAATGCCTGTAGGGCTAAATTATGCCTTGTTGCATGAGACTAAATTAATCTTTTCTTAAGCAGTGCTATTTCAGATATTGCTATTGGTCAATTATGCAGCCCCTTTTAAAATTCCCTGCTCAGCTGTTGTACTGCATAAATGATTATTTCCTATTGGGTATTATATGTCTAGTAACCATAAATCTTTGTGAATAACCAGTTGTTTTTTTGTTATGACAGATGCTTCCAGGGAATGCTTGTTAAAAGGAAGAAGTACTTCTGTCTGCGTCTGGTGAAGTCAGCCCCGAAGCAGATGAAATACTAAACAGCACTGACCAGAAACTGTGTCCTGGTGCTCACAGGTAATCTTTCCTTCTGTAATGGCAGATGCGTAGAAAATCAGTATTTGAATCTACTGTGCTCACATTCTATGAGGATTCTAGTGTTTGTTTACTGTGGATCACACTAATTTAGAACTATGCTATGTCATTAATATCCTCAGTAATTATAAAGGAAAAAATAATAGTTCCAGGACTTACACTTCATAAAGTAATTTTGCCAGTGGCTAAGGTAAGACATGTCATATGGTAATAAAACATGGAATATTCTGCCTTTCTTTGTCTACTCTCCTAGTAGTTTTATTAGAATTGAGAAGAAAAAATTTAGTGTAGGATGTGGAAGAAATTTCACTCTAATCTGAATAATCTGAGATACTCAATCTAGACCTTTTTAGATCTCCCCCTCTTCTGATAGATCTATCTTCTATATCCTGGTGGCACAGTGTCCCCCTTCCATTTCTCACAGGACTAATTTTCATTAAACAAAAGGTATACCAAAGGCCATACAATTTTAGCTGGGTTTCAGTCATCTTAGAATTCATCTCATATCAGGTTCCCGGCAAAGCCGTGCTCTTGTTAGAATAGTTGAGAAAGAATTAAACAATTATAATTATTTATCTGTAAGAATTTATAGATGATGGGAACATATTTGGCTGTTAAAGAAATATTTCATCTTTTCAGTAATTTTGCCAGCTCTCTGCAAATTTGATTTTTCTTTTTTTTTTTCCTTATAGTCAAGGCCAGAAAAAAACTTAAAGAAAAGCACAGTCGCCTGCTGCTATGAGACTCTGTCTGTGCAGAGATGACTGAATAGAAAAAAGACTTTTTTTGAGTTATTACCACTTCTACTTAAAAAAAAACCCACAAAAAAAAAGTCAAAATCCCCCTGACAGTTGCTACCTTTTCCCTAGTACTAGACAGTTCTTTGTAACACACACATACATTCATATGTCACAGGCCTGACTGCTGGGTGATCGTTACTAGTTTAGATGATCTGAGGCCAGAGTTTTCTATCCGCTGGTGGTTGTATGCCTCCACACCATTTTGCAGCCTTCTTGTTCTTTACTTAGACTTGCTACAAGAGAAAATGCTCCTTACCCTTGAGCCCAAACCATTTTTATTTAGAGTTACCTTTGCAGGTACAGCACTGTGTACAAACATGATAGACTGCACGCTGCTTTGCAGTAGCGATAGCTTTGCTGTATTTTTGCACCCCCTGGCAAAGTGCTGCATTTGTTTTCAGCACCTCCAGAGCTGAGGAAATGGGGTGCACTGGGGATGGCCTTTGCGATGCAGGTGCTTTGACTGGGAGGAGAAGCAGGGTCAGCAATGCTTCTGTTTGAAAAACACAGAGAAAGTACCTCAGGATTTGATCTTAACTGAGCTTTCATGGCCGAGAGCTAAGGAGGTATCAAGTCACAGAGGAGAACGGGAGTTCTTGGTATCCATGATGCACAGCATACACAGCTAAATCAGCCCTAGCCCTAGCCTGTCATTTCCTGTCTTCACACTTTATGTTCATACCTATTGTTTTTTATCCAGTTTAGTCTGTGTTGTTTTTATTTTTAGAGGGTTGGTTTATTTCTCCCTGCTGTTCCTTGATGTCTCAAACACCACATCTCTGCCAGGCTAGTGAAGCTGATTTCTAAACAGAAATGTCAGAAATTCGGTGCATAAATTTTGCTGTTGTAGAGAAAATACTTTCATTTCATCAGCCTTAGGGTCTTCAGTTACGTTTTGTTTGTTTGTTTGTTTTTTAATAGGGTCAATCTTCATAAAGAAATAATATTTAAAAGCAAGCTATTCTATTTTACTATAAAGTAAAACCACTTTACCTATGAAGGAAATGAAACCAAGTGGTCATATTAAGAACTGGAAAAAAATGAATGGACATTATGGGTAAATGCTGCTTTCTGCACCTCTGTCACAGTTTTGGATCACACAAGTGGGACTGTAAGAAGCTGCCTGTAAACTGTGTGTTTTGATCTGTGTTTGAAGAACTTTTTCAGATGTGCACTGCAGGAGTGCTTCTGTCTTGCATAGCTCCTGACAAGTGATCTAGAGAGAAGAGAGTAATTGAATGCTTGCTTGGAGATAGAGATCATCAGCTGATTTTCCCTCTGAGATTTATATACGGATGACAGAATGGGAAAATAGAAAGGGAAATTAGGGTATTTTGAATATATTGAAGTTTTTCGCAGCTTCGTAAAAGTAGGGCATATCTGAAAAGGAGGAGAAGTGCCTCACACTTGCATATTTGGATTTTACTGAGCAGCTAGTCAGTTCTGTTTCTTTGCTGCAGTTTGAAAACTGATGTTTTAATAATCACTGAATACATAGTAGTTAATTATTTATTAATTAATGCTTCTTGACTTTTGATTTGGCCTAAGCATATATCAAGATACTACTGTTGCACACGAATTCTCTTAACAGTGAATAAAAGTTACAAAACCATGCTGATCAATAACAGTGTTGAATTTTCAGAGCATATAAATTCATAGTAAATTAATAAAAATACAGACATCCATTTTATAGAGTAGTTAGGTTTTAGTGCAGTATCTAAATGCTTAATTCTTTCAAAGGTTAAATGCAAACTGGAAATTAGTGTATCTATTGACCACAGTGTGTTTTTACACACAGATCTTTTAATTTTTCTTTTTTTTTCTTTTGTTATATCAGATGTTTCATATATTGGATTTCAGTGATCATTCACCTGAAAAAAACCAAACAGCTGAGAACTGTGTAATTTCACAAATAGAAAACTATATTCTCTTGTATTCCACAATTAAACCATGAGGATTAAAAACATTCTCCAAGGCAAAAAGTTGTTCTGGGAGGATGAGGTCTCATGTACTCCTCAAGACATAGTTACCTTGAAGAGCAGATTTCATTCCTTTCACAGTGACTACTGATGTCTGCCAGTAGTTCCTCAGTAGTAGTTCCTCAGTAGTCGCACAGCTCCCATTACCATCTAGCTGGGATTCTTCAAATTTTTAACATCATAAGACTACAATGGCTCATAATTTGTTTGTTTGGGGTTTCTTGAAAGTTGCCTTATTCAGATGAAGGAAAACATGTTTATTTTGGAAATCAAAGCAAAAAAGTTTTGGGAGAACATTATGGATCCAGAGTTAGAAAAAATTCTTATTCTACCAGATGTATCTTTCATTCACCTTGACATGAAACAATTTTATTTTGCCGGGGAAAAAAAATAGTATTTTGAACAATTTGCATATTATGATTTAATACCTATAGACATAACTGTGCATGGTGAAAAATCTAAATATTTTATCTAAAAAAAATAAGAGAAAATTAATAACATTGGAAAGGCCATTGTTTAGATGTAGTTTGCTTTAGGAATAGTTATGCATCTGTAAATATCAGCAGTGATATATACAAAAGAACAAAGTACCTGCTGTGTAAACTGGCAAAAAAGTTAAAATGCACCATTAAATTAAGCCAAAGAGAAAAATAGAACTTTAAATGTTACTTACTTGTTTTTAAATACTTTCAATATCTCTTTCCATGGCTCAGATAAAGGTATAATTTACAAAGGAATGTAAAGATGCAGAAGTGTGCATTTTGCATTTTGGGTGTAATATTTGTTTTGTATACTTTTGAAATGGATGCAGACCGTGTTTTACTCCCTCACTTCAACTATAATTTGGCAGCTAATAAAATTATCATCTTTTATTGAAATTCTGGAAATTCCCAGTCGTCAGCCAGCTCAGAGATAGGTATATAGCCAGCTCGATAGACTAAAAGAGGATTCTGGGCTGTTCCAAAATTCCCATTCTTAGTTGTGACAGTCCAAATCCTATCCCTTTTCTTTTTTTTTTCTTTTCTTTTTCAATGATAAAACTGCATTTTCACAATATGTGCACATTAAAGGTGAACCTGTCAAGCCCTTTTATTTTCACTAGAGATCTCACTTCTTCCCCCTACTCCAAGATTCCTTGAAGATCAAACCTTCTATATGATCTGATGCCTAGAAAATGCTTTATGAGGGAAATTTTTGACTCTAGGATTGTTCATATTAAGGGCTTTTGTATAATATAGTGACTCAATTTCCATCATCAAAAAAGAGATTTTTAACAATGATTTAATATTTATCCTTTTGTTGGATGGGAAAAAACTGTTGTTGACCTATGTGGAAAGAGCAGGCAGGACTGCTGTAAGGGAAATAGGGCACCTGCAAAGGGCAGAAGATAAATCCACTTGCCCTGTAGTGTGTAGCATTTCCCGACTCTGAGCCAGATTACTTAGACATCATCATCTTAGAGCATCAAAAACTGGGGGAAGAGCACTGACTTCTTCATGTGAGAAATGCAAATGAAAGGGAAAAAAAAAATTACATGTGTGCTGAATAATTTTTCCACCATTAGGAACAGTTAAAAACCCTGTGTCCTCCAGTTCGGTTTTTCATGATTTATTATTCAGATTTTGCTCATTAATCTGTGATGCTTAATCTAGTTTATGTGCTATGATATATTTATTTAGTCATTTCTTATATTGAGAGGCTGAGTTTGTCCATTATATTGTTTACTCATCTCCAAACTACCAAAAATTCTAGGGGCAAATGGATTATCTCAATGTTGCAGAGAAAATGCGCAGTCCTAGATGGTTGTAATATAATGAAGATGAAATTTGGCATTCTTTGCTTTTACTAATCTGTAGTCTATCACTTCAGTATATGAGAGCAGACATTTCTCTCTTTACTATTTAATCAAGTATCTAAAGATGTTAAACTAGAATAAGTTAAGGGCTTTTAATAGACTATGAAAATGCAGCAATTTCAAAATTGCTGTCAAGTCCACATTAATTATTCTTTAATTAAATGCAGTATTTTTAGCCTAAAGAAGTGCCGACATTTTGTTTGAAATAGGGGTAGGAATCTATAGAAATCAAACCTATTAAAAAAGCTTAATTTGTAGTATGTAGGGAAAGAAGAGATGACCAAATATGTCATACTTGAAGCAGAGAGAAAAGAGAACTATGTGATTTAGAGTAGAAACAGAAAAACAACAAATATGTGATTTAGAAAAAGGCTAGAGTAAGATGACTATGCCAGATTTAGATTTTCAGACAAATCTAAGAAATTAAAAGAAAAAAGGCAAATCACTTTGTAAAGGCAGTCATGATCTTGTTTTTTTAGGTTTCATTCAGCATAAAAGGTTACGTTTCATTAAAGCTGTAAAATATAAAACAATCTGTATGAAAACCTACCTTATAGAGGCTAAATCCTTTTGTACACCAAGGTTTATACAGTGGTGTCACAACCTTGCTCTGAATGTTCGAGTATTGCATTATAATATATACAGCAGCTGATCATATAGGTGAATGCGAGTAATAAAACCTAGGGCTCATAAACTCTCTGACTATGTACCTGTGCTGCATTTAAATGCCGTCTCTTTGCTGTCTGTATCATTAAATCTGACACACCAAATTTTATTCCCTTTAGTGGTGGTGTTAGGTTGACTGCCTACTAAATATGAACCCTAAGTGAAGATGGCTTCACCTTGGTGCTGAGCTTTCTTTGCTTCAATTACCTTTAGTACTTACCTTGCTTCAAATAACTTTGCAGGATCTGTGAAAAGGTCCTTCTGAGGAAGGAAAAATATATTTGGGAGTACACAATGATACAGAAATGAATTCAAAGAAACGGCATCTTTTGGCAAGGAAGTTATTAAAGGCCATGTATAAGTAAAAATAATTGTTATATTTTTAGTCCCCCTTAAATACCCAGTTCTCGTGTTTAACCATTTAAAGACGCTTTCAGTACAAAAGAAGTATCTTTGCCTATCTTGTTCCTATGATCCTTATTTATTTGAATTTTATTTGAGACTTCTCAGAAGAGTCATCATGTCCTTTTGGTATTTCAGCAGTAAATATATGCCCGATTTCTACTGCAGACTTACATATATGAGAGTATTTGAATATTAGCAAAAAAAAGATGAAGAAATATCAGTAGCAACAGTAATTTGTAATATCAGAATAGGAAGATTATAACCAAGGTATGACAAACGTAACACTAAGGAGGATAATCTTTTAAACAGTGCAGTATAACTTAAGTATATGTGTATATGTATGCAACTTATATAATGTAGACATTTTGTCCCATGGAAGACAAAATCATGAATTGAAAAAAGTGGCTTTATTTTACTGCTCTGCTGTATGCGGTGCTGCTTGTGGGAAGTTTGAATCACAGTATTGATTGTTGTGATTTTTGTAATTTTGGTCAGAAAGCTGTAGATGTGTGAGATAAATGTGTCTACAGCACAAGTGTGTGAACACATTTTGAGGCTGCAAGCCTGAAATATGAGAAATAATTTGGAACCTATAATAGTGACATGGTTTAGTGGTGGGCTTGGCAGCCCTAGGGTAAAGGTTGGACTTGATGTGACTGAGTCAGTTCTGTGATTTTATGAATTTTATGAGGAGTAGCTATTACTATGTTTTTGAACAAAAGTAATCGAGTAGCAGAAGAGTTAATTATGTACTAGTTAAAAAAAACAGGCAAATTTTTATGTAATTTTCAGATTTTATTCTCTTATCAGTATTACTCTGTCCTACTTCTGTACTGATATTCCATACTGTTATCTTGTTTGAAAAGACCTGTGGTTTGGGTTTTGGTTTTTTTTTTTTTCATTGGCTGTGGTTTTTTTTCCTCAAATGAGCTTTTATATAGTTCTAATATATAGCCATGAAAGATGAGACATTGTTCATCAGTTGGTCGCCATGAAAGGTGAGACGTTGTTCATCAGTTGGTCATATAAACAGCTGGTATTCAAAAGGATAACATCCCCTATTAACTCCAAGGTTTGCAATTGTTTTTTTTCAAAGTCAGTGTTCCCAAGTTCTCTCAAGAAAAATGTTTGGGAACTTGCTTTGTAGGTTGTTTTGCACATAGCTTGCTTTTTCTTATTGAGGTGCAGTTTTCCTCATAAATCTGAATAGTCTACTAATGATATGTGTCTTGTAGTTGATGCTGTATTTCATAGAAGGATTTATTGTTGTTACACTGTGATGCAATTAGTAATTGTTATGTTTGCTAATCTTCGTGAGTCCTGCATTTGGTTGCCTTTGTATTTCTGGCATAATTTCTTTTGCTTGACTAAAGCAGAACGTGTACTGTATTTGAAGTGTGACCTCTCTGGAGCAGAGTTGGCTTTCCCTTTCATGGTAATTAACATTCAGTGATACATTCCTGAATGGACAGAGCACAAGGTATATAGTCTTGAATGAACAACTCTGTTTTCCCTCTTGTACTGAGAAAGATCAACTATGTAATGAATGTGCTCAAGTAGCTGTGGTCTAAGATAAGTCAACCCAAACCTGTGTTAAAAGCTTCAACTTCAATTAATTTTCATCAGAACTGTCATATACACCCCCACCCCCACCCCCCCTCCGTGGCCCAAGTACTATTGGAAATGCCTGTGTATTTTTTTAAATGGATTGGCCAGATTGAGAAGTAAATGGAGAGAGTAACATACAGAAATTTCTATTAAAATATAACCATGCTCTTTCCCCCGTGCTGTATCTGATTAGGTAGTATGCTGATGTCAGTCAGTGCTCAAAATGAAGACAAAAAATATGAAGGTGATAATATTCAGTTTTGTTTGTACTATAGATTTTCCTGCCAGTCTGTTAGCAAGCAGCGTATCAGATTTGTTGGGTGCTTTTGCTTAGAAAGTGTAGACAGTGTTGGCATGCAACAGACTGTTGTATATCAAGAAACAAGTGACTTGCTTGTAGTGGAAAGAAATATTATAGGACAAGCAAAAAGTCAAATTTTATATTGCTTTCTGTATAACTCCCTCAGAAAGGCAGATGCCTCTTTTTGGAGAAAAGGTTTCATGTCTGTCTGCCTGAGTTCATCATGGTCTTTGGACTTCTTTAGTGTTGAACTACATCTAATTCTTCATAGTATTTGAATTCCAATTTAAGAATATAAACCCAAATGTATGATGTTTACTGACTTCCCGTTCTCTGAAGTAATTAGCCATATGAACCTGATCTTCTCTGATCAGGGATATTGTTCTCTGAACATTTGTCACCTTAGTTTGCCTGCTTACCAGTTGGGAAGCATGTGAGATACCTTGCCCATACCACTGATGTGCTTCTCTGGCTTCAGAGAGGGGTCTGAAACACGACAATGTAAAACTGTACTTATTATAGCCGGTACAATTCAAAACAGAATAAATGGGGTTTGGTATGAGTATTTCCTGACAGTCTAAAGTAAGCCTGAAATACTGTCCAGGGGAAGTCTTGCCATGGTATACATGGCCTCACTTTGTGTTCCTTATTTTCATTCATATTGAATGCCACTGATGCCAGACAAAATCTGGGATCCAGTAAGCTTATTGTTCTGCAACTTCATATAGGGACAATCCTATTGAATGAGTTAAGTTTATTGATTTATGCCATTTTAAGCATAAATGTTTTCTGATAGCTCAGAATTCCTTGAAAAATTTGGCTGCAACTGCATGGGCATTTTGGTTCACACAGCAGTGCATTTTGAGGCAAATCTCCTAGTTTCTTGTTTTATTGCATGTTGTTTTGATTCGTAACAATGAAGATTCAGAGTCCTGAAGCTCAAAGCCAGCACCAGTGTTAAGAACCTTGTTGAAAGAATGTAATTGAGAAAGACGTTATAGCAGCATGCCGTAAGATTATATTCACTCTTAAAGTAGACATATGTATTTAAAACACAAAGATTTTAGGTCTTGTATATTAAAGTACTGCTTCTTGCTCTTCCGACAAAAAGGCTTAAATGTGAGCTTCCCCAAGAGCTCTTTGAATGGAAGGGGTTTGGTGTGCAGAGAAAAGATGAAGCAGTTTTTAAGGGACAGATTAAGTTAGAAATTAAAGTTTCGTTGTTCTAAATGAAATCAGTATTCTTTTTGTTGAGGCTAAGTTAAAGGTACTCTGCAGTATCCAGGATTCTGTAGTAACTTATCCAATCTAGAACATACTTTCAGAACAGAAGAAAAGCCTCACAAAAAACATTAAGCTGCAACTAAGATGACGTGGAAAAGCAAAGATGAGCTATTTATGTGAAGGGCTGGGATACATTCTTAAATACTTATCCCTGTAAATTAGCAGCTTCCGAAAGACTTAAGAATAATAAATAATGGGTATCATTTCAATCTGTTTACTTCTTGCAGCTGATACAAAGTAGAGTTACAGGCTTCCAGTATAAGTATTTCTGCACTGAGGCACTTATCTAAGCCCCCTTCTGCTTCTGAGCCCTAAACTGGCCACCATTGCTCTAGTTCAGCCCTGTCTGGGTGGACTGTGAAGTGAGTGTCCGCTCAGGAGTGGACATCCACAAGCACAGTGCACAGCTCTCTGCTGTAGCACAGACAGTAAACTTTTTTCTCCTCCTTCTGCTGGAGCAGTTAGTCATGATTTCTGTGCTTAAAAGCAGGTTCTAGACAATACGTGAGAGTCTTCACATTTCAGAGCTGGCAGCCGGGGAGATGTGCTTCATTAGTCTCAATAATTATCAGAAATAATGATGAAAAATAATCAGCAAGGCACCCATCCTGCCTCCAACCTTGCTGTCAGTGGTCGTTAGAGTTCTTCCACAAAGAAAAGTGTAATTCTTAGTTTATGTCTCTTAATTTAATTCTCTATTGTCCCAGTATATTCAAAGGCTTAGAAGAAAGGAAATCAGCAGGAGTAGGAGAAAGCTTATTTATATGTAAGCGTGGCATTTTTTCACTAATGCCAGATGGAGTATCTTAATAATGCGATAAACTAATAGAGCTGAATTACTGCTCAGTAATTTCATGTCACAAATCCAAACTATGTTAAATTATATGTGGGCTCAAACACAGGGAGCTTTAAGCTAAATGAATGAATCCTTTTGCTGCAACAAGTGAAATTGTTCCAGCCCACTAATTAAGATATGTAATAGTGATTTTTGATATTAAAAGAAAATAATTAAACCTACAAGGGATATGTTTGATTTTCACTTGTACATTAGATGTATTCTTGTCAATTTCTCTGTTGATGTAAGTACAGTCTGTGGGATGGGAGAAAGGCTTCTGTGTTATCCTAGATGTAAATTTGAGACATTTTAAGTGTCTTCAGCCTCTGATTTGTTACTGTCAAACATCCTGAATACATGAAGGCTACTTGATGTAAAATCAGAGAATGTAAGATTATTTCACTTTTTTCTTTGCCTTTTTTCCTCCTTTTTTTTTTTTGTGTGTGTGTATGTGTGTACTGTTCTGTATTATGAACTGCTACAAAAAGCCAGGGCATAATTCTAAGTCCTGTTATGGAAGAAATAGGTTATTTGCCTCATAACCTTTCTGTTTTTCCAGTAGTTCTAAATTAGGTCCCTTGGCTCGCTCTTCAAGGTGAGTGGCTTTTTCATTAAGTGCAGAGAGCCTTAGCTTCTTCTGAGTTACTTAAATTCCCTATGCTCTCGGCCACTGGTTTTAGTCCTGGTTTGCTTTCGATGTTGGCTTTGGCCAGAGTTAATACTACAAGCTGTATGTGTTATCGGCGGGTTTTTTTTATTTTCCCTCCCCCCTTTTCTTTCTTTCCTTTTTTAATCTGTCGTCTTTTCTGAGAGATCAACCTGCATTTTTGCTGGAGTATTAAGTCTCAACGCTGTCATTAGCTTTCAGTAGGGCAGGAGCATGGGTTGTACGACAGGCAGAGTGCAAAGGCTGCAAACAGTGTGTGTGGGGGGGTTTCGACCTTCATTTTGATATTGCCATTTTTGTCTATTAATACCAAAAGGACAGGCCTCTAACGTTCCTCTTCAGAATACAGCCTGCATCATTAAAAATTTCTAAACGCTATTAGGTTGGTAATCTGATCAGAAAAGGGTATCTACAAAATAATAAGGTTAAAGTGTTTTGTGTATATAAATTAAAATTATAAAACTCATAACTTCTATTTTTATGCCAACCATATACTAAGTAAGGAACCTCGTAATTCTGAAAAATGGTATTTGCTGCAGAATCTCATAATAAATACTTGAGCTACTTTAGCATGTCTTTTCTCAGCTTTTTGGGTTTTTTCTGTTGTGCCCTTCAGTTCCCCTGCATGGTAGGTCCCAGTTACCATTTCCTTTACATCAAGTGAAACAGCTTAGGAAAATACACATTATTTTCCTCAATAATGTGTGATAAATAAATGAGAGAAGCAGAAATAATATCCTGCTGTTCTAACTGTTATACTGTTATATTTCATGGCTTGTAATACCATGGGAAGAAAGATCAACGCTTTGTCAGAGTGACTAAGAAGTTGGAGGTGCTGTGTTAATGTTGAAATCTCTCCTAGGATTTGGTTTCACTTGGCAATTACATTCAATTAGAAAACACCCCTAAGTGACTTCTCAAGGTTGTGGTTTAACTTGGTGTGATTTCCAAGAAAACCCCCGGAGGAGATATTATTAATTGTACTTTTCATAGCATATCCTAAGGAGCAGCCAAGGTCAGTGCCATTTTCCCAGGCACTTTGCAGAAGACTGACTAAGAAATTCTGTAGTTTAAAGGGTTCAGAATCTAAATGGACAAGTGAAGCAAATCACTGCAGTAAATGGCATTTCATTGAGAGGGACAGAGTAAGAGGAACTTCTCTAAAGAGAACTATAGGGTGATGCCAAGCAAATTTTTTTTGGCAAAAAACTTGGGTGAAGCTCCCATTGTCCTTCCTTTGCCATGTCACAATTTTTGTTTTGATGGAAGTGCAGATAGCATGTGCAGACATCCCTCATACTCTTCTTGCTCAGTCTTCTATTTTCACTTTGGACTCTAAAGCCTCCTTGTACTTGTTTTTTCGAAAGTAAGGGCCTTGCTGGTAATGTGATGTTTCAAGGCACCAGGTGTTCACAGAAAGACTTACTGGCAATTCCTACCATGGGTCTTACAATGCTTAGCTTTTTTAAATTATTTATTTATTTATTAATTAAGATCAGGTTAGTGAGAGAGAAGTTCAAATGAGAATGATAAAGATGAAATATGCTTTTGAGACATCATCTTAAGGTAGTATATCTCTACTTTGTTGCTTGCCAGTGTTCTATAGTGTCTTAAATCTAATTTTCAAAGCCTCTTATTCTAACAGGAAGGAAAGAAGGCACTGCTTAGTTCTACTAAGTCATCTTCATTGTTGTTTTGTTTCTTTTCCAATACTGAATGACTTTCCAAGCAGCTGAGCCAAGAGAACAAGTGAGTCAAGTGTTCAGATTAGCTTGTAAACTGCAGGCTGCAGGGAGCTATGGGAAGCGCCAGACTATATTTACTTTGTTCTTATACTTCATTCCCTAAGTGCCCACTTCGCACTGTCTGAGGCAAGAGTCTCCTAAACAGGTCTTCCCTCCCATGTGGTCTTACATTCACCTTTACTTGCACTTCAGTCACCATCAGCAATATCAGACTGTTAATGTGAATACTTAGTTTATTTGGACTGTAGATGGCTGAAGTTGAATGTAAAAATAGTGCTTTAGTTCAGCAAGGAAATTGAGAAGTTTTAAGTGCTTGCTTAGAATTAGAAAATACATATCTCCATCCTACAGTACCTGATCAAGTTTCCCCTTTTTTCGTCAAAATCTGCCATGAAAAATAGTGATCCTTAAGTGTCAGTCAAAGAAAAACTGGTTGGAAATCAAAGTATACATTTTTTACAAGTATTCAGATAAAATACAATCTGAGATAGCTGGTGTTACAGGTAGAATATATTTTCAACATAGGAGAGCCAATGTAAATTTCTTATATAAGAGCCATTTTTAATGTACAGATTTATGTGGTAATGGAAATTTTGCAAGCTGTTTTCTCGCAGTATGTGCTTAGCTCTGTCTCTGTTTAATGAAACTGTATGACCTTGGCCTTGCAACCCTTCCACTTAGTTCACTGAGAATATGCAATTAATTTATAGATATTCCTATAATATATCCAATAATTAGGAAAAAAAGGTGATATGGAAAGTAATGCACATTCTCCCATGTTTAGATAGAATACTGCTACACCTCATGGTTTCGTTTGATTCGTCAGAAACAAAATACAGTCTAGATTTCAGAGAATGCTTCATTACACGCTTAGCAAAGTAGTTCAAGGTCAAAGCTCTGCCTTAGCAGAATGCAATATAATTTATTTATTAAAAATTATCATATTTTAAACCAATCAACAGTTTGGGGTTTCACACAGATTAAGCTTACTTTTGTAATTAAAAGTAATTTTCGTGGCTAAAAATGGCCTAACAGCACCATCTTCTGACAAACTGTAATTTCTGCAGTAACCTTGAAAAGCTCTTTTAATCCTGTGCATGCATGTTTTGGTTGCTCTCCCAAATAAAATAGAGATTCTAGGGGAAATAAATGTAAGTGTGACCCCATGTATTGTAACAGAAGACATTGGCTGAGAGTCCTGAGCAGCCACTTACTTTTCAATTTCTTCTTTTAACTTAAAATAGTGAGAGAATTTCATTCAACTGTAATTGTGTCTGAAATTGTTGTTGAAAGGTTTGCTGCAAACACATTTCAAAGATATATTACTGTCAAATATTTGGAAAGAGGTAATTTATATGTAATTTGAACAGTAGACAATTCTAACAACTTCAAGTATATTGTGACATTACTGTGAGGGTAGAAACATTATATGTGTCCTGTTTTTTTACCCAGTGTTGCTGTATTTGTACAATCAAAATTGCTGTCAGCTTTGTAGTGAATTGCTCAAAATAAATGCATATTGATAATTTTAACACACTGTGATCCATTTAGAGCAACAGCAGTATTAGGTGATTTCATTTTAGTAATAGTGCTTTTACTCATGTTTACCTGTGTTATCTGTCAGCTCTTGAACTTGGTCACTTACCATGAAATTACAGGTTATCGCACAGAAGCAGCACTGAGGTGACTGCACATTCCCACATGCCAAAAAATACTAGGTAACCTAGCTTACCCCAGAAGAATGAGGTTTCCAAAAGTTACCTTGCACTTGCCATGAGATAAGAGAGCATATTAGTATGGATTAGAAGTTATGCCATGGAATACTGATTTCAGGTTGGATATATTCTTCAGTACTCAGCAGCACAATCAGGCATCGTGCTGGTAGTATGATCATTTATGTCACTGCTGTTTACATCTGAAGGCAGAGCTTCACTGCAATTGCTAACATGGAGCTGAGCCTGCACCCAGGCTCAGAGCCAGTTCAGAGCAAGAAGCAGAAACCAAAGGGAGAAGAAACAGGAAAATCTTAACTGGTTTTGCTTGTGGTCTCATTCCAGGCTTATGACTAGAATTTACAAAAGTGCCAGGTTCCTAAAAGCAAACCCAGAGATGACAAAATCACCCCAAACAAAAAAACAAGTTCCTCCAAATTATCTGGTTCCTAATCCTCCGTTTTGTAATGGCTCATGGTTTCTTGTCTCTTGTTCTCAGAACTCATTCATTGGTCTTAGAGGACAACCAAGGCCTTTTAATGGATAGGAGTTAACTGCCTGCTCCTCTGTCTTGTTCCTTGCAGTAAATACCATGAAGATGTGTGGGCTTCTCAACTCACCTTCTGACTCTTTGAGATTGATCCATCACTTGTTCTCTTTATTTAACTCTCAAAATGACAACGGACTATTGTTGATGTTTCTGGTTCTTAGGTTTGATTCACCTTGAATTTAGTTCCAGTCTTACTTCTTGAAACTGTGTTGTAGGTTAGGCTTAATATTTCAGTCAGATCTTGTATTTCCCAGTCAAAATCCACTCATAATATAGAATCTAAATCATTTATGCATATGGCTATAAATGTTAAAAATTCGTATTTTTCAAGTTTGAGTTAAATTTTAATTGTAGTAAGCAGTGATAATCTATGGAAGCTGCTTTGCAGATGTTAAAAGATAAAGGATTTAGGCTGTGGAAAGTTTACTTGCTTTGCTAAAAGAAGTTTTAGTTTGGCATAGTAAACTCCTGGAATGTAAATGTCGTTTAGAAATATTAGATACACTTTTGCTGATGATAATAGATGCAGATGTAGTGAATGTTTGACAAGTTTTGATAAAGAATCATCTGACCCCCTGAAAAAAAAGTTATAGTAAACACAGTACTGAAGCAATTTATGGAACAGCAACTTTGCATCTCAAGGGAACAAGCTTTGTTTCATATTATTCTAAGTAATTTGTGAACATACACATTTATATTAGAAACCTGCAAGGTATCTTCTTAGGTAATCACTGTTTTCATATGTATTCATGAGTTTTTAGCCAGATAACTAATCCCTGTACTCATGGTGAATTTCATATTCACACATTTAAATGTTAGTTGTATCACCACTGTCTTAGTGAGGGAATATATGCTCTACATTGTTGTACTGCCTAGAAATATGTAGCAGAAATAACTGGAAATATTTAAAAGCTGTGTTGGAGGAAATTTGTTGTCATTATTATTTTGGTGATTGTACTCCAACATCATCGGATCTCTAAGGTTTGATATGCTGGAGCAGGGCTTACCCACATAAACCCTTAGAGCTCTAAAAACATCTGACAGTAAAAAAATAGTGTTTTAGTCCATAAATGAAAGTTTGGAAATGTTTTCAAATCATTGCATCACAACTTGAAGACAGTAGTGCCTTACTGTTGCAGCTGTGTACTTTGCAAAGGTATTGATTTATAGTATTGATTTTACTTCCAGAAAAATTTATTGTACTTGTAGAAGAAAGCAGAGTTTGACATTCGTAAGTGCACTCCATTTTCATATATACGTACCAAGGGAGGAGAGCTCTGGTTATAGAAGTCAAATCACTTCTAGCTGTCATTCAACTTACAAATATTTCTGTTATATTTTGAGAAGTCAAAAGTTAGGCAGTATGTTGCATTTAATTTTAAAAAGGGTATTAAGAGCAAAATATTGATGACCATCTGAATAACTGCTGGGGTTTTTTTGTTGCTTATGTTCCAAAAATCTATTACTTTGAGAAATATTTGCTGAAGTTGGCCTGTCTAAGAATGACTGATATTTATCCTTGAATGAACTCCAGCTGGAAAATTTGATTAATTGTCAGATTGTGAAATAAGATTTTTCCACAGCAGAAACTCTGGAATTTCTTTCTTGATGTCCTGTTTATTTAAATTTCATAATTTAATAATAATTAGAACCAGTACAAGTTCTTATTGATTTGTGATTAACCCTTCAATAGGCAAGCATGAAATACCTAAATGTCAGTTGGGTTCATTCACTGAAGACTAAAAGCTCAGCAAGAACTTTGGCTTCTTAAAGACAGAAACCAACTCATTCATTAGAGAAGGTTGTCCCTAGTTACCTTCAGGCTAGCAGAGGTTGAACATCTCTTAAGAATACAGTGTGGAGTACACTGATCAAGAAACAGTTATTTTTTGATAGGTCATCTTGCAGATCTTGAAGCAAGATCTGTCTTTCCTTGACAAGTGGGATAAAAACTAAGGAATGGAGAGGAGAGGCATAAGGAATTATGTTTCCCAGTATCTGATTTTACAGCACTGAAAAGGAAAGACAGAAAAAGATGATGGATGGTAGGACAATAACAAGCCCTTTTCAACACTCGGACATAGACATCTTCCCTCACATCTCTTCTTCCCCTCCACTACAGATTTGCTGGTTGCTCGCAGAATGTGGTTCCTGCTGAAGCTCTATTTTTTAATGGCTGAGTCTTCCAGTGACTTCCCCACAGACGAAGCAATCCTAGCCCTTTTTTGACAGTCTGCCGTCATTGCAGCTGCAGGAGAGATGAGCTTTTTATTTCCCTTACTACTTTCTCATCTATTTATACTTGTATGAAATGCAAGTAAAACAAAACACATAAATCAATAGACCTAATTATAAGAGACGAGAGTAGACTATATTTATTTCCATGGTTGGAGCCCAAGACTTTCAAGTATGACATGTTTTCTGATGACTTATTTGTTCACATCTTCTATAAAATGCAGAATCTCCTGAGGCATTCAAGGCAAAAAAGATGCCAAGAAATTACTGTGTTTCTGAACTTCTTTGAAATGACTCAAAATACAGTATAAGTTAAACTGCATGGGGAAAAAGAAAGAAACAAAACCTAAACCTTTATTTTTAGTGGCCACAACTTAATTCACTTTTTCTGCATTTAAGCGTAAGTACCAGAAAAAACAGAAAAAGTTGTATGTGAGATACAGGATTAAAAAACACCTTGCCATTTTTTAAGTAATTAAATATATTAATCCCAAACTGTCACTTTCCAAATTTTTCTCTTTATTCTTCATAACAGTATGTCTTGGACTACTTATTTCAATAAACAGTTCAGTACTTTGTTGCTAAATGTTTGAATTGTATCTTTCCTGGTGAGAATGGACAGTCTCCAAACTATGGCTGGTATGTAGGCTTCTTGCATCAGATATTGAGGTCTTACATCAGATACAGATGGCAGGTAATTCTGAGGACGCTTCTGTTGTCTGAATTGCTTCCTTTGCCTTGAATTATTAGAAATGTTAACTCTGTGATTCCTTCTTCTTTGTAATGTGTTAAAAGTATTTTCCCTGTTTTCTTCAAAGGAGGTAGAATTTGTCGCTTGTCTTCTCTGAGATTGCCTGGGATGCTGGCGCATGTTTGATTAAGATATCTTTCATATCCCTTTCTTTAAGAAGAATACTACTTGCACTCTTTTTGGATTCAGTAGCATACAGGATTGTAGCTCTTTGTCGGCAAATTTGGTTGACTTTAAAATACTTAAGAAGATGAAAGAGAAATGTCCAGCTGGACACTATATAGGTATGCAGTAGTATGTGGTAAGATCCAAGTCTGCTAGCCACATGCTTCTACCTATTCTTCTGACAAACTGTTTTCAGCACAAATAATATGTTGTGGAAATTATGTACTGGAATATCTGGGTGTAAGCTATGGAAAACAGTATGATGCTTTGCATAAGCAGGCAGATTACATCAAGACCAAATCAGACCTGGGAGGAACTGCAGACTCCTGGATATGAGTGAAATTGCTGTTTCACCTTCTGTTGTCATCTTTTCTTAGGAATTGAATAACTCTCCCAGATCACATGGCTATATATAGTTTTTAGACTTGGATCCTATCACAATTTGAGCATCTGTCTCCATGATGCTCCTTTCAGTGTAAGGGAGAAAATCTACTTTTCCCCATAAATTATAACATTTTTGGGGGTTTGTGCTTCAGAAAATTAAAGTAGTTGATGCCATGGCTATACAGGAAGATTGTAATAGCTTGTTATTCATGCGAAAAAAAGAAATCATAAAATAAATTAACAATATTCCTCTAACAAAGTCATAGAAACACTTTTTTCATGTATATGTGCCTGTTAATTTTAGTTTTGAAAGATAGATTCCAGATCTCAGTGTGTGTAAATGATATCTGTTGCACCTGGGCTTTAAAAAGGTAGGCATGTAAAATCCTTTCTCATCTCTGAAGATCTCTACAGTAAACTTGAACACCTGAGCCTAACACTGAATGCCATTGCTTTCTGGGTTTAAGTTAGATACCTGATATTATTTGACCATACAGTACTTTTTTAGTGTGTGAATGTTCTTGTTGTTTTTTTTTCCTCCTGGAGCTGGAAAACAAGACTATAAATCCCAGTGGCGGAACTTGAAAAATTGGGTTTTTGTGGTTCAAATCTTTTGAAAATTCTATAAGGCAGCATGAGACATTGTTCTATTCAATTTCTAGCTATTGATCCAACTGAATGCTTGTTTAGAGATTGCCTTTGCAGCTTTATTTGAGCAGAAGAAATACTTTTCTCTTTAGAGATAGGATGTGTGGGGATTTCACTTACAAGGAACACATTTCATGTATACGTATTTTTCATGCTGAGAGCAATAAAATAGTTTTGCCCTTGAAGCTGAGCATTATACCTCTAACTTGCACAGCTTCCATGTGTGTTAATTACAAAAAAAGATGGTGAGTGGCTCACAATTTGGAGATGAATGCTTTGGCTACCGGAGGAAAGTAGTTCTGATAAAAGATAAGACAACCAGACCAGCCTGTTTCTGTATCAGGCTCCCTGTGATAAAGCCATTGTTGGCAAGAATTCAGAACTGAAACACTTGTATCCTGGGCCCAAGGGTACCCAAGCCTACCATTATGAGAGGTGATATGAGTTGGCCTAATTGCCAACTATCCTATTGATGTAAAGGTCATACAGATGTTCTACCCAAGGTCTTTGTTGGTTTGTGCACCTGAGATGTAAGAGGTTTTTCAGAAATAAGTACAAATGCTAATCATACCTACTTACACAATGTTGCTCTTTTTCTTTCAAGGTAAGGCAAATAATCTACCATGTTCCTATTTCTCTTTTCCTCTGCTTCACTATTATATTTTTTTCAAGTCATGTGCTTTTATTAAATTTAATTTATGTTTATTTGTGTTTTATAAATATATACAGTGAAGTTCTATGAGCTAAAAACTGATGCAAGAGCAGAGGTGACACTATAGTAAATTGGTTCTGTAAAACATATTCAAGAGTTAAGATACTTGCTATTCATGTGAAAATTTGGAGGTGGACCAGAGATAAGCATTAAAGCAAAAACCTAAAATGCCACTTCCTTAGTTGACTACAGTTACTTATTTTTGCTTTGTGTAAGATATTAGATGTCTCCGGAACAGTGAGGAAGTAAGTAATCATTACACCTAAATAATGATCTGTATGAATTGTTGCTGGAGCAGTGAGTTCTGGCTTTTATGTTTGTAGCTTCATCCATGGTATTCAAGCTGCATATGAACGTGAAGGCATTTGAAAGGTATCCTAGCAAGCGTACCTCTGTGAATGCTTTCTCTGACATGTAGCATAGGAAACGACTGGGCTTTTTTCCTTTTGAAAAAAAACCCAATTGTCAGTGCCTCATATTGTCACATGATTTTCAAGTTTACCAGTAATGATGATATTTTGTGCGGAACTTCCCTGTGGGGATTCGCATTTTATCTCTTCTTTTCTTGTTTCTTTTGAGGTCATGCGTGAATGGGATCTGAAGGTCTGTGGCTCCTGAATTTGAAGCTTCTCATTTGGATAATTGAAGTTTGCATTAGCTTAATCCTTTTGGGACTTGGGAGCTTTGGAAGTTTAGCTATTACAAGGCCACAGGGGTCTTTTGGCAGCATCTTTTAAGACTCATGAAAACTTTTGGCGTTCAGTGAGTTTGGTGTTGCCCAGTCCTTGGCTGAATTAATGTTTCTTAAACAAAATTTCTAGCCTTCTCTGGTACTTTCAGGGTTATTCCATGTACAGAATTGCATTATATTACAAGCATGATAAATATACAGTATTGACTTAGTGTTGTGTTTCATACATTCTTATAAAATGGTATTGATTCATCTTTAGTTTCGAAGGTCAGCATTAAGTTTACAAAGAGAAGTATATGAGGTTAGGAAACATTATGCAGTAGTTGACAATTAAAGTATTAAAATGTGACCTGCTGTTGCAGGAGCTTTCAGCAAATTTTTTAGTATCCTCATCCGTCCCAAACTGCATACATATGATCTAGGCTTTGGCTAATAAAACTTAATACAATATTGTACTGATTAAGATACTTTGTGCTGTAATAATTCTTTCCTTAGAATAGCTCAACATGCATTATTACACCTTCCTTTTAAAGCGTGCAGTTACTTTATTATAGAGTAAATCCATTACCAACTTGGGAATGGGAAACATCTGATTCCAAGTGTCTCTTTTTCTGCTGGTAGTATTTGGTTCTTCTTTAGTGTCTATGTCCTTTGCAATGCTTAATAACTTATGTATTTAGTCTCTTGAGATAAAGGAGTATAAATAGACACCTTGAATAGGAAATTAAGTGAGAATTGGAAAACACTGCATGAAAAGTAAAACTGTAAATAGAACCCACAGCTGTGAATTTGTAAAAGATCACCGGGATTTAGTTTGAATAGCTTTGGAGACTGTTGTGGTCCTTTTACTGGGGAGAGATACAGTTGTGCTTCTGTATAAGGTTGCTTCCCTGAACTGAAGTCTCTGTGATGTGCTCACTGAGTGTAGACAGTAGAAGAGAAGGGATAGCTGAATGGTGCGTCTGTGCTGGTATTTTAGTTCAGATTGGGAACCTGCTTTTGGAGCGAATCTGGTCATCCCTATTTATGGCAATTTGATAGTGTCATGAACTGCTTCCTGTCAGATTAAGGGAAGATATTCTCTAGTTTTGAGAGTAGCTATTTTCACTTTTTTATTTTCTAATGTTAATTTCTCTGATAGTGATTCTCTGATAGAAATTCCCTGTTACAAATACTACAATTTTGATGGTCAATATAATAGAGGGAAAAAAGGAGGAAAAAATTGCAGCCTCGAGCATATTGACATTTTTTTTAGAACAAAAATAAAAAAATCACATGGGGAATAAAAGACTAAATACTTTTTCAATTCCTAGTCAGCCGTCAATAATAAGTAAGCTTCTCTATGAGAGCTCAGAGAAATTGCAGTTACAAAATATGTATTACATTACTTATTTTGCAAAGAAGGGAATGGCTACAATAAAAGTGGGAATGGCATACAGCAGAAGTCAGCTTTCAGAAGTAAATGTGAAAACTGTTAGATATCAGAGGGTACTTTGGAGCTGTATCATTTTATAATCATGGAAATGAACATATTTGTACCTTTAATCATACTGAAGGGAAAGAAGTAAGCATCGTGCCTTCAGACTAACACTGTGGGTTGGTAGAAGTATGAGTCTTAATCTTACTTTGCTTCCATTTGGAATGCACAGGTCTTATGCTTACTGATGTGGTACTGCACTTCAGTATTACCACCAGCTATGTTTGTCAAATGAAATGAGTTGTGCCACCCACCTGTGTATCCTGGAGATAACTGTGTCATCTCCATAAGTCAATAACACTGCAACTTTCTGGGGTTTTTGGCTTAATTCTGTGTAGTCTCATATCCTGCTGTATCTCAGTAACAGTTCAGTTGCTTTTTATTTAAAAGAGTTTCCAGATGTACGAACGTCCTGTATTTTCTTTTTTCGCCTATATGGAATCAATATCCGTAATTTGATATAAATGGGGTTATTATTGAAAAAATCAGTATCAAATATGTATCAGAAACAGCTCTCGTGAGATAAGGAAACTATAAAAATCTTTAATTCATGGATGAAAGGTATAATTATATCTTGTAGTCTACTGTTTGTACTTAGTATTTCTGGCTTTCTTTTTCTTAATAAACTGCTGGTTTAGACAGTCCACAGGCAGTTTAGGTTAATCTTGTGACTTCATTTCTAAGGTATTATTTCCATACTTTAACTTGATAATTTTCAAAGAAAATTTTTCATATATATGTTATGTAAATGGTAGATAGAGAATACAGTTCATTAAACTGAAACTTATCTTTTACATTACAGAATTAGCTTTTTGAAAGGAACTACATAATTTATAAGCATAAATAGTGAAGTATGTAAAAATTTAACATTTGAAAACAGGTCTATGTCTGCTTCTGAAGGCTGAAAACAGTATTCCTCTTTCACGTGAGTCTTTTAAAATGTAAAAATTCAATTCCCTTTTTTAGATCTATGACTACTTACCTGAATACAGAGGAAAAAGTGTTCCCGCAGAAAAAGAAAAACAACTCTTCAGATTTCTCGGATCATTGGATCTGAAGTTTATAAGGTATGAATTGAATGCTTTGATTATCGACCTTCATAAAACCAGGGCTCTGCAGAACAAGAACTTTTTATGAAAGCAAAAATATAAGAGCATCTCTGAAAGTTGTTAAATGTTTACAGCAGAAGTATGAGTTACTGGAATGGTGTCATCATTAGCATTTTGCTGGAGAAACCCTGTATTTTGTCGGAATGATCACAAGTTGGACGTGTTTATCCATCTTTGCTGGTCAAAAGTAGCCTCAGCTGAAATCAGTGCTAGCTCCTGGGTTGTAATATTTATTTCAAAGTAATACATTTAGTTAAAAGCCATGCTCTGTTTTTTATACTTCCTTTTAGTTCTAGTCACCACCTGTATTTAGCAATTGTTTTTAAACCACAATATCCTCAATAAATGGAGAGGGAGAGATTTTAGCAAACTCTTTGCTATAAACATATATAAAGTGATGATTTCTGACTTTATTTTAAAATTGCAGTGAAGTAAAGATATGTGAGATAGGGAGCTGGTAATTCCATCCTACAGTTTTCTGTGTCTTAAAACTTCCAAAATTTATCTCAGATGATTTAAAAGGTGGCTTGTGCTTGCTTTTTGGAATATTTAGCGTCATAAAATGGTTTATATGCAGAAGATGCTATATCATTTGCCATTTTTGTATTATGTTTTAAAGAAGGTCTAAGTGTTAAATATTTATCTAAGCTATTAACAAACTCTCTTAAATATAGAAGATTAGTAGCAGAACAAGGTCAGAGCTTTTATAATCTTTGACTCTGTTGTCCTTGTGAAGTTTTGCACTTGAGGTTAATGTGGTACACTATTCACATGAGAATGTCAGTATATTGACAGTGTTGTAATATTTTCATTCATCTTTTTCTTGGTTCCATGACTTCATATTAAAACTGATTCGTGTTGCCATGCTTCCTTGCACTACACCTACATTTTAGTGTGCCTTGTACACAGGTATCTTTGCCAAATTAGCAGCGCAAATTTGACCCACCCCCAGGTTTCTGACACAGAGTATCATCCTGTGAGCCTAAAAGCATGTATTCTTTGTAAGAAGGTGAAAAGTTAAATTGCATACAATGATACTGCTACCTCCTGCTAATATTTCATGTATTACTCGTTATTATTATGTGACTATAATTTAGTCACGGTCAAGTTCCAAAGAAAGCTCCAGTCATCAGGATGATTATTTCTTTTCTAAATTTCATTGAAGTTAGTGCAACAACAATGGTCTTTTGGCGCTACTGTTGCTACTTCTCTTTTGCTTGTCTGTAGAATTCCTTTTTAAGGGAAATTACTTTTTCACTTACAGTTGGTGAGTTGTTCCCCATACCATGTGTGCTGTATTTTTAAAGTGGATTTGCTTATTAACCTTCAGACATCACATGAATTGACTGTTGAGTGGTATTGGTTTGTTCATTACTTGTTATTTTAAATTATCATAAAAATCTATGTTAATAGTTCAATACTCTACTTATAGATGAAAAATGCTGGCCAATCTCTTGTTTCTGAAAGACTGTGCAATGAGAGAAATTATATGATAATTGCAGACATCATCATAGTAGCCCTGGGCATAACTTTTACTGTTCAGATTTTTCTCTTCTTTCCTGCCTCAACAAAGGAGTCTCTATAAACATAAAGCAATTATTACTGATATTTCTCATACAGGTAGCGCTCATATCTTTAAACAGGTAGTCTGTTTTGTGTTCCATCTGCCTAAGACAGTAAAACCCCCAGAAACTTTAGGTTACTATTCACATCAATCTGGGCCTTTTAATTCCTCATCTCTTTTAAACATATAAGTACATCCAAACAGAAATATTTGAAACTTGAAGTGGAACTGGTAGCCCAGTTATTAATGCACAGGGGAGAGTGAAAAGATATTTATGTTAAAGAGATTAATACTAAGAAAATCTTGAGACAGGGGCGGGGGGGACACTGGGGATGTGGCAGGGAGGTGAGTGAGTGGGCTATGCGGCAGGCCTTAAACCACGACGGTAATTTATACAATTACATCATATGAAAAAGACAATGACAAAATGTTTTGAGCTTACAGTGGTATTTAGAAAGACTGGTTTATAGTATTTACGGGATGTGGGATTATGGTTTGCTTTGGGCTTGAAAATGGATCTCTGCAGCACTTGAGAAAATATATTCGTAAAATACATTAAGAAAGACTAATACATTCATTGAGCTGTTATAGTAGAAAATATGCGTGTATGTCTTGGACTTACTGATAGGAGATTCATTGGATGAGGTAATGGAGTAAGATGAGCAATCAGCAGTGACATACATGTGGGAAATAATTTTGCAAGTAGCGTCTTGTTACTGGTTCTATTATCAATGAAATGTGTTTGAACAGGACTATTACTTCTTCAAAAATTTGGAAATCTTCCTGACCTACAGACATTTTCCATCCACATTTTGTCAAAAATTTGGACAACCAACTTTATGCCAAGTTAGTCACAGTTACCAAATCAAAGGAAATGTTTTTTTTTTTTTCATTTAACTTCTTATATTTGTCATTTTTCATCAGTTGCATCAAATTCTGGCCCCAGTTAGCTGGCCTAATACGAGTCAGGTATCACTGTGCTGAAGTCAAAGCTGTTACATCAATGTAAAACTATCAGGGAAAAAGAGAATTAGATCACGTATGTTAGCATTTCATGGCTGTTTAACATAAATCAGAAGGGTATCTAGGTTTCACATTTTTAAAGTTTCATTCTGTCTGTTGGAAAACAGCTTTTGCTGTTAGAGAGTCACACAGCCGGAGTCAGAAGAGGTTTGTTTGTTATTTCCCAGTCAAGGCAAAGCTGAATGATATTGAAAAGGAAAATCTCTTCTTTCAGACATTTAATTTGGGTACTACTGGGATGGGGCACACAGAATATCTTGCTTCTCATTCTTGAAAAATTACATGCTGTTGTAGTGATGGGAGCTTTGAGGATCAGTTCACGTGAATAGCTACGCTGCGTGACGTGTTTCTGGAAGAAAACCCAGATACTTCCCTGGATTTCTGAGGAGAGAGCGGACAAGCAAGTCCTGTCCCTCTCCCTGTGTAGACCGTGAGTGCCTTTAGACTCTGAAGTATTTTCCCGTTCATCTTCTATCCCTCTTTCCTTCTTTTGCTCTTAAACTCAGTTTTACTTTCTTTTAGTATAATCATCACAGTCATATGGTCTACTTCTGTCTGATTTCAGAGTTCATTGAAGGATGTGTGTGTGCTCTTTTTGTTTTTCTTTCCTGAGTGTTGGATACCAGCAGTGTCCTAGATTACTTTTTTGTAAGTATGGCTGCTATATAAATGATTAATCCTTAACACTTACTGGTGGAAATTTGTTATTTTCCTTACACTTTTGCAATAACCACCTTATCGTAAACATCATAAATATGCAGCACTAATTCTTTAAATGAGCTGGCAATCTTAGGTCATCTACATGGTGCTGTATTTGTTTTATTTGATGACAGAAGACTCAGTCTTGCCTTAAGGAAGAGTAATCTTAATTGCAATTTTTCATTAGCCAGATTTTCTTTCTGTGACAGTGTGCTCTCTCTTTATGGTTCTCAGAGTTGTAGACATGTAGAGGCATGCCCCTCTCAATCTCATAGAATGACATTTAAAGCTTATTAAATGTCTAAGAATACATTTTTTATTTTTCTATATTAATTGGAAAAATTGATATTTTACGCAGCTTAAATGCAGAAACAAAATACCAAAAACTTCAACATCATTGGCATTTTTGTTCATGGCAAAACAGGCTTTGACCTACAAAAAAGTATTCAGATAAAGAAAAGTTGCTTCACTGGAGTCTTTAAAATGGCTGGGAATTTGATCCATTACTTTAAATAGACTGGCCATCAGATACAGGCATGGTGCTGTTTACTATATATTGGACACTGGAATTCATGGAGGTCTGTGTACAACAGAATCAGTTCATTATCTTAATTGTATGTCTCCTTTTAGCTTATTTTCAAAAGAGTTTAAAGGAAGTTATTACATTATTTATTTATATCTAAGTTCAGAATGTTTTTTACAAGGCACATTGTCAGGACAAAACAACAGTGAACAATAAAAGGCAGTTTGCTGTGAAATTACATTTATGTTAAACCATATATATACTGACTTCAAAGACAATGTCTGTCCTTCTGAAGGTATTTGGTGTCCAAACATTTCAAATTTACAGATGTGCAGTGTCTGTAATAATGATATCAAAGACAAATCCTTAGCTCAGTACATTAAAAATGGATGATTACTGGATTGCTTTTTTAAGAAAAAATGCTTTCAAAATAAAATGTTAATTATCTATGATCTTGCAAAAATGGAACAAAAACACTTGACACTGTGGTTGTAGCTGCTTTGTCATTTTGGTGGTCTGTGGTAATAAAGCTGTAGCTGTAAAAGAGCAATATAATATTTCTAATACAAGTGAAAAAGTTTGTTTACTGACAAATTGAACAGAAGACAAAAGAAAATTTTGATCTTCCTTGGCTTAATTTCTGTGCATAGGAAATTACCTGTAATGTGTGATTTAGTTCTGTAATTATATTCTCTATTCCATGTATTCTATATTCTAATTCTATATATTTAATTCAGAGTACTGAACTATTTCTGAAAATTAGAGACGCATCGTGTGTCAGCCCTTAGTTGTTCACAGAATGTTGCTAAGACAGTGTGCCATTCCCAAGAGTGTAGTTGGATGGCTTTATTTGGTTAAGACGTACAGAGATCAAGGTGGCTTCAGAAGCTACGCAGGGCTTTAAAATTGCTAGAGGGGAACATTGCCTTGAAGGGGAGTGTAGGGGCAATATTAAATTTTTAGCTGTCTACCCTGCTAGAGTTTTTACGGGTAATAAAAAATGTTACACAAGTATGCACATCCATATATCCATCTTCATCATGGACAACAGTTTTGTATTACTAGTGACATAAATAGTACTCTGATCTCTTTCCCCTGTCTTCCAACATAGCTAATGCTTAAGATTTATATAATAAGCACGTAAGGAAGTGACACTATGGTCCAAGAGTATAGCATCACATAACAGTCCAGAGGCACAGGGCTCCTGTGGCATCTGGGTTTGATGGGACTGTTACCTTTGGTTGGTACACAAGGGATAGAACCTCTTCCAAAAGCAGGAAAGGCCCAACTATTTAATCACAGCTGTTCACTTGTACACTTGCATCTGCAAGACCTAACACCTGTCTTTTCAGGTAAGTTTTCTGTCTAGGTTCAAGCGGAGGGGTGGTGGGATTGTTCTTTCCCCCTTTCCTAAAACATTGTGGCTTTTGCTTTCCTTAAAACTGTTTATTTTCAGAATTTACTTCTATTAGCAAACATTTTTATGAAAGCTTGTGCATTTAATTGGCATATAGTCAAGGCTGTGCACCTGCCATAATTGACATAGAACAGGTACAGTGGGTTTATGCTATTAACCATCTCATAACAAGAAATTACAGGATAAAGGTGGGATTTTGATGATGTGGTATTGACTGATGTTGAACTGGTGTTTATAACAGGTACTGTTGATAATTGATACACAGCTGTGTTTAATGTCCTTCAGACTTTTCTAGTGTTTCACCTGTGTTAATAGCCACAGGTTTCTTCAGTGTCAGAGAGAGATGCTAGAAACCATTTCTCTATCAGAAGTTGGGTGAGTGAAGGTTGGGAGCTGGCACTTCTGACACTTCAGCAGCTCTGCAGAGGTGCCTTGCTGGTAGGCCTTGGCCTTTGAGGAGTACCCACATGGAGCAAATTTCTCTCCCTTATGGTGATATGTCTTGAGTAGAAGTCCGTATCTATGCCACTGGTATTGGAATAAGAAAGGTAAATGAAACAGGAATGGTACTTTCACTGTGTGTGTGTGGTGATATGCGCAGGTGCTGTCGAACCTCACTTTTCTGCCAGGCTGCCAGTCCTATTGTGAGGCTTTTTATCACACTGCAGCTATGTTTTAGGTATTTGTCACAAAAACAGATGCATGAGCTGCCTAGTTTAAAAAAACAGCATATCTTTTTTTTTTTTCATATGTATGGCTATATAAAGTGGTCTCTTTTTGTTCGTGATTTAGTGAGAAAAAAGGAGATAGAGGATATCTAGGAAACTTGTATAGAGGACTTCCATGCATAGTTACCTCTGGACCTGTCTCTGAGAGGGTTTGCTGTCTTCAAAGTTTGTTCTTCTAGCTTGACTAGTTTAAGTGGTTTTGTCTCTTATAGTGATTAAGAAAATGTTTACAGCAGTTGAAGATATATTCTTAGTTTATCTTTTAAGTTTAGACCTTAGTATGTTTAATAGCTGGATAATTCTGGATCTGAGTTCACTGATTCTTATTAGACAGCAAATATTTCCTAATGACACTTAGCAATTATTAACAAAACCTCTCTATGTCCTTGACTTTTTTGACACTGCCAATCAAAATTTGTCTTCCCTTTGGGCATGTCTTATGAGCTTCTCAGATTCAGAATAATTTATAATGAGTAAATCAAACAATTCTCTAACATGTTAATGGCCTTAATTTCCTCTTTCTCCTCAAGGTCTAAAGATTTGATTGCTGTGTTGAGAATATAAAAAAGACCATTATAAATTGAAACCTGTCAAAGATGGTCAGAATGAGAAAAGTGCTGATATTAAAAAAATGTTCAGGGTGCATAAAGGAAGACTTCTGTCTCTTGCTAATATCATGCCTGGGAAATATCTTTTCCATTTATATCATAGAAAATACTATTTATTTTCATGAAATGTACACTGCATGGCACTGAATCAAATAAAGAAATTATATAATGCATATGGTGTATTCTAGTATATCTGGTATAATTCCTTTTGTTGTAAAGGTATTTGCTTGCATTTTGTTTGGGAGGAAAACTGATGAGCCAAAAGAAAATCATGAAAATATTAATGTGTATCCTGGCCATATGCGGAATTTAGTTACAGCTCATAATATAAGCAGTATATCAGTGAAAATAAAACTGGTGTGTAAAAGCAGTCGTATTATGGGGCTTTGTCCTGTAATTTTCTATTTGCTTCAGTTTGTATCACTGACATTTATGCCACTAGCCACTTTAATTTCATTTTTTGCACTAGCAGAATATTGCTTTAATTCTGGCTTGGAAGGCACTCTGGATGCCATCTTTTCCAACCTGTTGTGCACTCACCTTGCAGCAGTGCAAATTAGATCAGGTTTCTCCAGCAAGTTTTGAATGTCTTGAGAGATGCTAGTTCCTCAGCACCTTTGATTCACACAGCGATGTATGAGCACAGTCGTGGTAGGAAGAAAAAGAAAAATCCTAATATTCTATTAAAATTTCTTTTGCCCAGTATTTCCCATTGCCTTTGTCCCATTGCTGTGCACCTCTCTTTATCTTGCTCACTTCTTTACAGTGGATAACTGTGAATGGGTATAAGACCTCTCAGCCTCCTCCTTCTGTTGGAATGAATCCAGTTTTCTCAGACTCTACGCAGATGTGTGTGGCCATGTGCTCTGCTCCCCTTAATCATCCTGATGCCTTCTGTTGGACTGGCTTGAGGATGTCCATGTCCTCCCTGTGCTGGGAAGCCGGAAAAATTAAATGCTGTTTGTTTCTATTTCTGACTGTCCATCAGTTTGTTTATTATGCTTTGGGAGAGGTGAGTGACAATTTCTTAAATATCAACATTTACCTGGGAAGCTTCATCAGTGTCCATTCAATCCTGTGATTCCAACATCATTTCTGGAAGGAGCTAGTTCTCATTTGTCTTACTGATTTTTCTTCTTGAAACTTGTAATGATAAGGGTCAAAACATGCATCCCCATTATAAAAATCTTCCCTTTCAATTCTTTTAACTGTCATTTCAAGTAATCACAAAATAGACACAAGTTCAGTTAACATCTGTGATTTTCACATTTCATGAAAACTTTCTGTGACCCGTGTACTTCCCCCCAGCCTAACAGTAATGACACGGTCATCTCCTTAAGGTCCTTTTTGTTATTGCATCATAGAAAATAGCCTGGAAAAAAATTGGTTCCAAAATTTCCTTTTTCTTTCTGAGGCCTTTTAAAGAAGGCTGAATATTTGTATAGCTCTTAAAATAACACATGGTTTTAACTGTTTTCCAATAAAAGTACTAAAAGTGTGTTCAAGGTAAATCAAAAGGAGATGTTAGATATTTTGGATAATAAAATTCTCCTTCAGCAGGTTGTTTATATTGCAGAGAGTTTCTTTTTCAGTTTACTATTGTAAAACTAATCTGTTTCCATTTTCAACAAGGTACTTCAGTGTTCTGTTCTGTTGACTTGAAATCAGCCTGTTTTTTGCATCTGTGATAAGCACTTAAAACTTTATACTAAATACTTTCTGAAGTGTTGAAAAATTAAAAATGGGATAACAAAAGGCTGTTTCTAGCACAGGTGAGTTAAGAATTACTTTAATGACAATTGAAGTTTGTAATATTTTTAAGAAATCTATTTTATTAAAGTCCAAAAATAAATGAATCTGACTAAATTGCAAGACGAAGAAAAGTCAAATGAACAGTATCTTATTTCATCTTCACATATAAAACTTAGATTCAAAATTTTATGAGTTTATAGACTTAAAGAAAGCATTTGGGGGGGTTAGTCATACCATTATTTTGAGACTAGAGGGAATTTTCAAGCTTTCCTTATTTAGAAACAAATAGTTTTGTGAGCAGCAAAGCTCATGACATCCAGTCCCTCATAGTTCATTATTTTACCAACTAACACCTATGATTACATATTTTTACCCAGTTGAAACATTAATTTTTCATCTCCCTCTTTTCCATGTTGGTACTCTAGTGTTTCAAAGGCCTAGCCTTAAACTTCTCCAAGGGAGACACAAATAGTATGTCTTCTTTATTAGGGGTCTTATTTCAATGGAGCAAATAGGAATTGAGTGTCTTTGAAAGCGTGGCCATGTTGGACCTCACCTATGCATTGTGAGATGTGTAGGCGAAGCAGGATGCTCGTGTGCCTGCACTCTCACAAAGTAAAATCTTGCAGACATCGTTTATATTTTTATTTATAGTATGTTGCGTTTTCTAAAACCCCCCAAAAAATTAGAAGGTAGTGCAACAGGCACAATAATGCTTGAATAAAGAAAGATATATTATTGATGATTCAAGTGTCATATATTCTTTGTAATTTGTTGGATACGTTGAGGACAATATTTGTGCAACAAGCCAAAGGTAAAACACATTTTTAGAATTTTCGTAGCATGTTCAGATATTCTTTAAAAAAAAAGCAGCAAGACTACTGCAATTTAAAACTGAGGGATTTTTCTAGGTTAGAATCTGTGCCACATGAAATTCACCTTTGACTTTAACAAAGACGAATGGCTATGCATAAAGCCAGCTTCTTCCAGGAAATGGATAAATAGGGAAGAGTAATTACTTCATATCAGATAGAAGTATTGCTCTTTAAACTAGTTGCCTTTTCTGCTGTAGTTATTGCTGATGTTAAAATGCATCTTCTTCCTCCAAGCTCTTTGATTTCAATCATAATACCGTAACATTTTCTTTTTACTTCCAACTGATTTTGAATTATATATGTGGCAGTCCCTTATGGATAGGTTGAGGTCACCAATAAACATTCTTTGCTAGAGTTACTCTACTATACATCTTGAATTCTAGGAAAATTTATAACTGTTTTCATTTGTATGAAAGTTTGAGCAGTCAAGCTTTTCCCAGATCCACATGTATGAATTAAGCATGGCATGCTGCTACTGAGGTTCCGTAGTGTCATCCCCAAAATACTATTTAACTTTATTTAAGTCTTACAGGATATAGGCGTGGGTATTTGGAAACTTTGACACTTCCTATTTGTATATTCACCATAGTTCCTCACAGAGTTATGGAAGGCATGATCCTCTTTCATTTCTTTGTGTTCCTTATATATGCTCTTTAAGGTGTGTGCGTGGGAAGAAAGTTCCTCAAAGAACTTGCGTATTTAAAGTTCCTCAAAGAACTTGCGTATTTAAAGTTCTTTGGTTTGTCACTGAAGTCTCATAGCCCCAGTTTGAGGTGATTCACATGTATCTGTTATCTCATGATCTCCTAATTATTTCTAATTATTTTCTGATGAGTTTTTGAGAGAAATCTAGGTCACATTCAGTTCTTTTGTATTTCCTATAATAGATACTTTTTAAAAGCATTTAATGGTGGAGTTCTTAGTGCAAGAAATATTGATTGAAAGTGTTAATCTGGTGAATTTTGTGTGCAAAGATTTTTGGATCAAATGGGATCAGATCTAGGATCCATATCTGCTGGTCATGGAGTTCTGAGTCAGATGGGACCAGAGGTCACATTTCCAGATAATTCTTACAAGTTCTTCAAGAATCCCAGGCTTACTCCCATTAAAATATTTCCATGCCTGAGAGATAAAGTTGAACTCCAAATGTGAACAAGAGGCTTTCAAAAAACTTTTCCAAACTTTATTTAAATTATCACTGAGGAGGAGGGAGTGAAAGGAGAGAGGAAAGAGAGGTTTCTGCATGCAAGAGTCTTAAGTTGTTCACAGAATGCTCCAGTTCCAGCTGGAGTTGTGCAGTCATGGCAGTATTAGCATGCTAGCAGCAGTGTTATCTAAGTTTTCTACTTCTGTATTGAGTGAAATGTACATCTTACATCTTTCTGTACTGTCTTACTGCGTTTTAGATGTGAGAATATACTAAGATTACTTACCCATATCCTGCTTCCTCTTCTGTTTCTGTGAGGCTCCTTTACTGGTGCTTATCAGAAACCAGATTCAGCTGTTTTCAGTTTTCATCTGATAGTACTTCATATTTCATTCAGCTTTCATATGATAGTACTTAGAAGTCTTGCAATGAGGATAGAGCAAGTCAAAATACTGTGTTAAGTGATCATTACAGTGCAGCTATCACAGGGCAGAAGTTGCTTTCGTAGAAATCTATGCAGAATCTCATTTGAAGTTACTGTATTGCCATTACAGTGTCAAAGCAGTCTCTAAGCTAGTCCGTGGAGACCACATTATTATGTCATGACAGGAGATTATGCCTTAGCACTAAATGGTTTCATAATAAGTCTACAGAGACCTAATTATATTGCCATTGCTGCTTGAGAAGCTTGTTTAACACTAAAGCATTTTCTGTGGAAGCTCGCTTGCAATGACAAAATGATATGAAATTATGGCTGTATTTTCTGCTAAAAAAAAAAAGGAACAAATAAAGCAAATCAATTATCATGTCAGATTAAAACATACATCATAAATAGTGAATTTACAATCAACTGAACTTAACTCTGATTTCCTGTAACTAAAATGCAGAAATAAGGAACAGTTGTCTTTAAATTCCCACAGCAAATAATTGAATTGTGAAAACTGGTTTTATTCATAGAATACAACAGTAACTCTTTAACAGTCAATTTTATGTCCCTGTAATAATGGTGTGATTGGTTTCTAAAGGGCCAGCTCCTGTTCCAAACTACTGAATGCATCTGATGTTCCTAAACAGACCTTTGGAAGAGTTAAGTGGTCAGTAGTAGTCTAAATTATATAATTATGCATGGTTCTTAATGCATGGCTATTACCAAATTAATTGTATTATCTATTTTCTGATCTTTATCCAGATCGAGCACAAAGGTATTGCAAGGAAAATTATATTTATATTAATAGCAGTCTACACAAAACGTTTCTGAAGGCAATGGGTAAAAAACAGACGAGATCAATTCTTGCAAATGTTTGTTTAGAGTGACTCTCAGCCTGTGAAGATGTTATTCATTACCTGTTGTATAGATGCAGTGTCTCCTTTAAATTGGCATAGAAAATCAATGTTCTGAGTTGGAGAAAAGAACTCTCCTCTATAAATCACAAGTATAGACTTTAGTGCTATAAACTTAATTCAGAAACAATGAAAATAAAACAAATATCTCTTTGCCATTTATTAGTTAATAAAGTGTAAAGGTTTTATAAAACAGCATCAACTTGAACTCAACCAGGATTCAGATTGTCCTTCAAGAAAAATTAAAACCTTGGATTAAATTTATTCAATAATCATTTGCAAGCATTTACCTATAAACAAACATTTCAATAAATGTATGTATATACTTAAACAAGTTTCTGTTCATAAAAACAGTTGACTTCTACAGATATATAGAAGTCTTCTGTCTCTGAAGTCTTCATCAGCTAAATGGAGGAAGCTGCAATGAGGCACAATTAGTTCTACAAATTGAAGAGTTGGAGAAAATTGGTTGGAGTTAATAAAGCTGGGGTTTAGAGAACAGTAAAGGGAATATAATACTCATCAAGTAATCAGTCAACCTTAACACATACAGGGCTAATTCTGTCTGTCTAATTTATCTATTTTGGTATTTTTAATCTATCAGTGTAGTATCGACATACCTTGTGTGAGATTTAGCAAGCTTCATTAAACATACTATATGTCTTAAATTCAAAATAAGGCAATAACAGTTTTCTGTGATACAGAAATTCAGTAATAAAGATGTGAACCAAAGAACTTCTTTGTAGTTATTGCATATGAAATACACATGATTTCATTTCTTTGGCAGATACTGAGTATTTATTTATTCACTTATGGTATTCTGAAAAATGGGATAATGGAACAATCTATTACCTGTAAAAGTAATTATTAAGGCGTAGCCAAGCATCAGTTTTACAGCTGTAAAGCTCTGCTCAATATAAGCTGAGTTAACCAAGGAATGTAAGGATTTACTAATAAGCTCCTGGTCACATTGCTATTGCATAGACTCACAGATGACAAGGAAAAATGTTACTTATATTAAGACTAAGATTAAGGAAGGCTGTGATAGTGGGAAAAATCTAGTAACCAAGTTTACGTCAAGGAAGAAGAAAAGCTGTATGTGGAATAGTACGGAAGTGTTGGGAAGTAGATATTTTTACCTCTTGTGTTAGTGATTAACATAGTTGATGAGTAATAGCAAAATCACTATCATGTAATGATATGTAGGAGGATGTCACATAATGGCAATGTAAAGACTAAGCTGCTCTTCTCAAAGGAATATGGATGGAATATTAACAGTTTAATTTGAGAAAAACAAAAAAAATAGGCTTGGCTAAAAAATTGGAAGCTGCCCTTCAGGAACAAATCTGGGAATCATCAAGGAGAGACTTTAGAAGAGTCCCTCCTTTAACCTGTTTGCAGCAATGTATTCAGAATTTCAATGAACGAAGATAATCTCCATTCTCACTTAATGTCTTAGAGGAAAAAAACCATGCGAAGAATCACTTGACATCCTTTGTGTAGGACAATACTATCAAAGCAGCTGGATTATTAAAAATATTTGCACCCACAAACATTAATTTTTACAAGAATCTCTTCTCCATCCTCTCCCTTCTCCAATTAGCTATAAATTTTGCTAACTCAGATCCCCTTATGTTAAGATCACTGATCCATCGTGGTTTGATTCTTCCAACATTCAGGACATCTATGCTTAACACACTGAGCTGTAAAAGAAGTTTTGAATTATTTAGTCCATTACTCTGCCAAAGGGCAGAACCAAGAGTACCAGGTTAACTGCAGCCAGATAAATCCCCTTGGCTACTGTCAGAGTGGAGGCTGTTTTCTGACTTTCAGTGGTGTGGGCTGTGCCTCTGGAAGGGTCCAAAGCAAATTGGCAGTCTTAAACAGAATGCTTTACTTTTGCGTTTGGAAGACTGGACTGGCCATTAGAAAAAAGGCAAGATAATGGCAGTTCTTCCAGTGTTGAAATAATAATGCTAAACGGTAGTACAGAACGAGTTCAAGGAGTGCTTGCTACAGCATAAAATGTTTATTTAAGGGCTTATGTTTTCTCCTTATTTCCCTCCTACAACTGGTACTATGCTATGGCAAATGGAATTTGGCTTATAAATCATCCTTCACAAACCTTTTAGGGTATTATAAATGTTCAGTAAATATAAAACCCTTGTAATTATCTAATTGAAGTGAATCATTAAATGCAGTTATTCTGTGCACATTTTTCATGGATGACTTCAGAATTGAAATACAAAAAATTAATTTTGCTTCTTTACAGTTGTTTCAGTCATCAGAACTTGTTATTACTTCTAGATCCAAGAAGTTTTCCCTTACTTTGCAAAGCGTGCTCTTCCTGCACATACTGTCAACACTTTTCACTAACAGTATGGAGCTCTTTGGATTCTGAGAAGAGAATAGATTCAGTTATCTACCAAATCAGCAATTATAAGCTAGAAAACTCCTGTTCTTCACTACGGAGACAATAATGGCTGCTCACAATATTCATTAAGATATTAATCTTTAAAATGAAAGAATTCCTGCCAGGAATCTAATTTTTACTTTATTTAGTGAAAGAATACTTTTGTTTGATTTCTTGTTTCCTTTTAAAATTGTCTTTGGCATCTCATAAACTGAATTAAATTGTGCAATGAACACAGTTTTTTCAAGACAAAAGATGTCATGATGATCCTGCAGAAAGAGTCTGATCCTTACCTCCCGAAATAAATAACCCTTCTGAAGTGTTCAATATTTTTTTAGGAAATTATCATAATTGTAGAAGGCTATGCATATAGCTCACATGTAGGTTATGTTAGAAAAGACTGCAAGGTGATGACAGAGAACTGAGAAGGTGCTAGAATTAAGGTTACTCACACAAATAAATTCAGCCCAGTGTTTATTTGAATGCAGTAGACTTTATGCAGTGCATTTAATACTATAAGTAGTGATTAATGAAACAGTTACCCAATAATTTAACTCCTTTATTCATAGGCTCAAGGTTTGACCCGAGTTCTATTATCTCCTACCTTTCAGGACCTTCATTTTGCAACCTGAAAGGATGTTGTTTCATGTTAGATGTGAATGTGCTTTGAATAGTCACTTGTTTATTGGGAAACCTTAATTACGTAAATAAATGTCTGGCCACTAAACACTAATTCCTGCAGAATAAGAAGAAATCTGTAGGGCTGATACCTACTCGCTCTGCAGGACAGCTCTTAGAAATGTGAACTAAAAAATACAACTTTCTTACTGCTTTCAATATGTGAGAATATAAACTTTGATGTCATTGATGCTATAATTAGATTTTGCCCTACTGTAACATCTATTCACTTTTTAAAATGTACTGAATACTCCAAACTACTTAGAAAAATCTTCTCTGGGATCAATGAAAGACATACTACATCAATTCTAATATACCTGCTCCAAAAGCAGTCTTACAGGAACTGCATATCGATGTGAACTCTGACCAACCTCAGCAGAGACTGGCAACAGTATTTTGGCATCCATAATGCTGGCTAAGTCAGATAGAAAATCTCTTGAAAGCCAAAGAGAGCTTCATGCCTTCCCCCTTTTATGTATTAAGGTATTTTTTATTATTTGTTATTTTATAATGTTTCGTACTTGAATAAAAGCTACTGAGGATGCAGAAGCTGTGCAGACAGAAAATCAGTTATCTGCTAAGGAAGTTTTAACTATATTACCCTTGAAATTTTATATATTTTAATGCATCACTTTTAATACAGAACTCTTAACTTTACCCATAAAAGTCTTATTTCTGCCTGATAAACTCTCAAATTAGTTTCAGATAATTGCTTTTTTTCAATCTTCTCACATACATCTACTGTCAATTTTTTACAGCTCACTGAGCCGTTTCAGATTATGTCTGGTGTGTCTTGCAAAATAAAAGTGAATGATTAAAGATGTTAAGTGTTTCTGTAGCCAAACCTTTGTTTTTTCTGTCTTACAAATATTTTTCATTTGACTTTTTTCCTATACAATGTTGTCAAAAGTTGTGCTGTGCTCCACATTATTAGTCTTTACATAATGTTTTTTAGTATTGTTTGAAGTCTCAGTTACACTTTCAGACCCTGCCCTCTCTGATCCACAGTGCCTGCGTTAGCTGTGCTAACATACATTTGGTTTCCAAGTAGGCTTACTGATCTACACCATGAGTATATCATGGCAGATTTTACACTTACACTTTTAGTCAGATTTCTAAAATTGTGGCAAAAAACCACATGCAGTTTAACATCTTTACTTCCATCAACATACTGCTATTAGGAAATTTTCTGTCTATTAGTCTTAGTCACTGTAGTCCTACATGTTTGTGCATTCTCTTTGTCATTCTGCTTTCACTTTGTGTTGACACATTTAAAGTCCCAAGGCTCACTTTTTCTTTGCCTTAATGTACAAGACCTGCAGTATGGTTGGATGTTACTTGCGATAATTGCACTTCTCTCCATTAGTGATTTTATCAGTTTTCAGACTACAGTTTGAGTGAAAGCATTATCAAGTTAATGGTAGTAGCAGGGGGCAGAAAACTGAATAAGAGAAGGCTATGATAAGATTTTAAAATGTTTCCATGGATTTAGGAATCCTCACTGATGTACAAAAGTTCCTTCAAACTCTATATTCTTAAAATCAGAGTAGGTTATTAGAAGCCTTTTCTCTGGCTTAATAGGTAGGTATGTGCTTCTAGAGATCACTTCATCAAATACAAACAAATTTATCTGTGTTTATTTACATAACAGAGATAGTAACATCAAACAATGTGCTAAAGAATACATTTTTACTCACTTCTTTTCTTTATCAGTAACTCAGCAGTTCTTACTCCAAAGTCTCTTACTGGAATTATGTCTTTGAGACTGCAAAGGCATTTAGTTTCAACCCAGTCAGCTCTACCTACCTCACAAATACTCACGTGTAGCACGTGAGTCTGTTAGAATCCTCATGTTACCTCCTGTGTTTCAGGAATGATCCTTGCCTTGCAAACTACAAGTCTGCTTCTGGTTGGGATTATGAATCCCAAACAGCTGTCAGCTCTCTTAATTTTCACATCTTTACCCGGTACCTTCTGAAAACCTTTTGTCCATATGTTCAATCTCTTCATCCCACTGGCCTTCCAAAGGACTTGAGGTAAGCATGCATTTTGTAAGCTTAAGCAGATCAGAGAGCAAATGCAAGAATTTAACTGTGTGACTTCAGTCTGCTTAGACACTGGAGACTAGGAAGATAGAAGACGCTGGAGACTAGGAAGATAGGCAGTATAAGCAACTTGAGAGGAATGTTTGACTGTGTTGTTCTGAACTGTTGGTAGGAGTTGCACATGGCATCCTGTAAACTACAGAGGGTTGATGGTAGATCATTGTGAAGGAGCAGGATGTCTTCAGTTCATTTTGGTTTCTCTGCAAAACACTGATGTGGGAATTACAGTAGCCCCTAAGTGACTCCTTCTACAGTAATTCTGCTGATTATAATGAACTTCTGGAAATACTTGAACTTAGACTTTGAACTGTATTTTTTTCCTTAAAGAATAGGATTGCTGCTTTGTAGTAGAATACAAGATACTGCTTTGGGATTTAACTTGAAGGAAGAAACTTTTTGGTCATGTTTAATGACTGGGAAGTTGTCAGTGAATGTAAACACAACAATATGCAGAAACACGAGAGGACCTAGTATTTAGTTTTAACATTTTAAGTATTTCCCACTAAACTTTGTTCTTGTAAACATTTAATAGAAGCAGAAAAGAAACCAGTTGCTTCATTTCAAGAGATTAGTATAAACTGGGAAGCAAGCAATGATATTCAAAACATTTTTGCCAAGTAAGTGGAAGATGACATGTTACTTTCTATTAAAAACCCCCCAAACTTGGCTACATTTTTTTTTCTTTTTTGCTTTGGAAAATGCCATGTAATTCCTTTAGTGACAACATAAATATTAGTTTTTGTTTTTTGCCGTGTTAAAATATAATAAGCTAATTGTTGCAATAATTTGATCTTTATTATCAAGAATTCTATTAATTGGATGGTTAAATGCTTGCTCAAGATGTCCTATTTATCCTCTGTAGGTAGCAGATTTAGATTGTAACAGCAGTTATAACACAAGTACCTGCAGATGGTCCAGATCCCTTTCTTTATCCTAAAATATACTTGAGGGATCTCATCACTTTATAGTTAAGAATATTCTGTGATTTTATATCAATTATTTAAACCTTGTCACACCCTGTCAGGTGGCTTTAAGCAATTTGGAAAGTATTTTCCCTTCAGGATACTTAGGAACTTCTTTTTTCAAAAAAGACTGGTCGTGATTCAGCTCATTCCTTGGTTAGTGATGAGATAAACATTGATTTGATATTTGATTCTTAAACTGTATTTTCTGGATTCAGGCACCAGTGTTGTTTTTTGTTGCCAGTCTCAGAATTTTGCTGATATCCTGATTTATTAAAACTATTAAATCTGTTATAAAAGCTTGGCATTGCCTGTTTTCAGAAAGTCTGACTGTAAATTTCACCAAAATTTAGTGAGTATTCTTTTCCTGAAACAGTATTTATAAAAAAACATAAGAAAATCTGGGTTTCAAATAGAAGTTACCAATATTCCTGTTTTCATACCTGTGAGTATTGCTTTATGGTAGTTGGTTATTCCTTATAGTACCTGTTTTGAGTTCCAAAATTGTGAGTATGCTACCTCCCTGCCCGTGGCAGTGGGGTTGCAACTACATGATCTTAAGGTCCTTTCCAACCCTAACTATTCTATGATTCTATATAGCAGAATAATCCCCAAAAAACATGTGGAATGAATATCTGAGTATTGTCAAATGTTAGTTAACAGAAGCAGGTTATTTCCTTAAAGGGTTTTTGGGTTTTTTTGCATGAAGTGATAGTTAATAAAGCATATATATTATTTATTCTTTACTAATCCTTCCTTAAAAGGCAAATGGATGCAGAATGTATCTTTCAGGCCTTAATATTTCTGCTTTTATTCTCTCCGCTTCTGATGCATAGCAGCATATAACTCAGTAGCATCTAGAAGATGTTTTCTTTAGCACATTTTTGTCTCTGTATGATAGAAACAATCTTCCCTAATCAGATTTTTTCTCTTCCTCATAAAACCCTTAAGATTATTTTGCTTCTACCACTTTTAATCACTCTTCTTTTACGTTGTGCAATATTTTGTACCTTTACAGTATCTTTAATCTGGTACCACAAAGAATATTAATTTAACATGTTGCTGTGAAAGTACATAAATAGCATGAAAAAGAGTGGATTTTTAAACTCTTATTTTTAAAGAAATGTGAATATAATAAGCATCTAGTTAGTGTAATATCTTACTGGGTAAATACTAAGTTAAAAGTTCTCATAACAGTAATCTTAACTATTAGTGTTATTTTGAACACAAAAATGAGAATTTTCCAATGAATCCACTTTAAGTTGACTAAAAAAATCAACTAGTCACTGTGAAGAATAATAATTTAGAATAAGATCATTTCTTATTTTAGCATTATTTTTATTTATTAATGTGACTGATATGGTTTATACATATAATATGACATATGTTAATAAGATAAGAAGAATGAGGACAGCCGGTTAGCACTGTGTGTATTTAGCGTTTGGGTTGCAATGAGCACAGGCTAAACACCATAACTAATATTCCTTCTTTCTCAAAGAACTGAAATGAGATTACAGTCCTGGAATTAGCTGGAATTATGCAGTATATTTAATTTCAGCATTATGCACCTGCATAAAAGAGAAAAAAAATCATGGTGATTCTAGAAATATGATGTTACTCTTCCAGTGTACTTGTGATGAGAGGTAGCTTATTAGATTTGTAATCAACAGGAAAATACCTGAAACGTTGTATGCTAAAAACGCAGGCTGAATCTGAGTTAAGTCCAAGTAGACTGGTATTTCTTAATACAGTGAAAACTGAACCCCTCACATAGAGTTTTCCATTCTTTCCCATAAGGTTTGTTTGATTTAGTATTGTGTTTGGGGTAATTGCTTGAGAGAAAAGAGGCCTTCCTTTTTTTTTCCCCGAGGTAGATCATTGCCTGTAGAAGATCTTCCCAGTTCAGAGGACTGGTCATAGAAGACATGGAGGCATGGTCGTAGAAGAACTATAGCTATAAGAGTAACCTCTAAAATGCCATGGTAATTACTTCTTTACTCCTTCTTTTACCAGTTTTCCTTGTTGCGTATCTGCAAATATAGGGCATTACTGTCCTAAAGAACCCAGTGCTCCACGGGGATACTGTTACCCCTTTAGAATGGAGTAAATAATATCAATTTTAATGATATTTTAACAAATGCTATGATGCTTACTCACGGACATAATGAGCTACCACACTGGGAAAAGGGAATATAAAGGAAGATAAAAGATATTCCTAGTAGAATTTTCATGACACAGAATTATTAGAAAATGTACATTTTTTTTTAGCTTTTCTATTTCAGCTTCCATTTCTAGCAGATGGCAAATTTTGTTGTTTAGAATTCAGTTATCCAAGCAGCTAATTAGAATTTTGAGATATTAGAAATATAGAACCTTGATCCTAAAATCTTTTGGAATGGCAAATTTTTGCACGATGTATTTATATTAGTTTTTCTTATCCTTACAAAATGTAGGCCAACCCCCCCCCTAAAACTGTAGCGTAATTAGGTGACACATACGGGTAACGATTTCCTCCTAAAGAGCACTAAAATGTTTAGTATGTTGTGCATGTTGGAAATTCACTCTTGTGTGCTGAGTATAGTTGCCTCTAATTTAAGAAGGCTTCTACTGCAAGAATTATAGATTATTACGCTTTAGGGTTTTCATGAATAATAGAAGATTATCCATTACATCGAAAGATTAATTTAGCTGCATAAGCTTTAGGATATTTGGAGTAATTTTCAAATAAAATCTGAAATCAAGATGTTCATCCATGAATTGTGTTCAAATGTGAGAGGAAATAATACATATCAGTATAAATCATAAAATGGGAACACCTTCTGTAAGTCTTCAAAGATGGTTAAAACAGAAAATACAAGATTATCCTTTAAGTACTCTAATCACTAAGTCAGTAGTGTTTCTGATGCAGGATTCCTCAATATGACAAAAAAACTTTATTCAGTATGAATTTATATCCCCAAGTAATAAGAAACCTGAGTGTGCTAATCTTTGCCTTAAGAAGCAAAACAGTAAAATGAGACATTGTTACCAGTGAAAATGAAAATTTTATTTATCTTACTGCATAAATGTGTGAGACACTTTCATTTCTCTTTATTGCCTGCTTGGTTTTGAAAGAAAAGGTCAGATTCCAGAGGCATCTCACTGAGAAAATGACAGCTGGTAACATCAAAGACTGACTGCATAGGAAAAGCAGCATCATTTGCACAGCTTCATTATAGCCATTTTTTCTGTGAGTTGAGCTTGACTCTGCCTTGCAGGCTCCTGCAGCATATTCGTCACCCACTGAATGCTGACCTTTACTTACTATGCCTTGAAACAAAATTGCTCATGAGAAGGGGTCCACAGCGCTTCTCCTCACAGAGACAAACAATAGCCAAAGCAAGAACGGCACAGCCATTTCCCAATGTCCTAACCTCCTGGCCAGATTTCTGAGTTCAGAGTTTCAAATCTTCTCTGAAATAACTTATGGCGAATCAACTATTAAAAAAAAAAGGCTGAAGAAATGGTTGTCATTCCAGCAGACACTCAGGAGATGCAGGATCCTTTATGTTGTTAATAAAAAGATTCTCTTCATAAATTCATAAAATTCATAAATTAATCAGTTATTAAGTTCTCTGGAGAAGAGAAGGCTGCGTGGAGACTTCATAGCAGCCTTCCAGTATCTGAAGGGGGGCTATAGGAATGCTGAGAAGAGACTCTTCATTAGGGATTCTACAGATAGGACAAGGGGTGGCAGGTTAAAACTTAAACAGGGGAAGTTTAGATTGGATATAAGGAAGAAGTTCTTTACTGTAAGGGTGGCGAGGCACT
>WYDI02001841.1:0-42673 GCA_009867235.2 Psittacus erithacus
TGTTGTTTTTCCTGTGCCTTAGCATGCCTTCCAGGAGAATCTGCTCCAAGGTTTTGCCAGGCACAGAGGTGAGACTGCCTGGTCTGTAATTCCCTGGGTCATCCATTTTCCCCTTCTTGAAAATGGGGATTATATTTCCCTTTTTCCAGCCATTGGGAACTTCACCTGACTGCCATAATTTTTCAAATATGAGGGACAGTGGCTTAGCAACTTCATTTGCCAGCTCCCTCAGGACCTGCAGATGGATTTCATCAGGTCCCATGGATTTGTGCACATTCAGGTCCTTAAAACCTTTTTATTTTATTGCTTCAAGACTAGTAGCACTTCATCAGCACTGCATGGGTCATTGTTAATATGGGTTATTCTGTAAAATAGTGTGATGTTTTAATGGCAACCTGCTACAGTGCTTCATGATGATACTGGCTGACCCACTGTAATTAATCTGGCAGCCATCACAGGCCCTGTGTGCACACAGCATGCAACCTAATCAGGATGGATGGGGCTACCAACTATACTCAGAACTCCCACAGGTCTATGGGAGCTGCTTGCCTAACAAAGTGCTTTTTGAAGGCTGGTGCTATTGAAATCTGGCCTTTCAAGCATGCAGACTGTCCTGCTTTTTCATAGGGAGGCTGCTACGTTTGATCAGATATGTCCAAATAGCTTAACCATTCTTTCTGATGCTCAGTTTATCTGTTTTGTCCTGTTCACCCTAGCAGTGGCTTGCAAACATATCATGTTAGTGTATTGCCTATATGAACTTACGCTGTTTCTTCCAACTGTTTCCATTCTTATGTCCTTCTGTGCTTCTGTGTGTTTGCCAGACTAAACCAGAACACGAGACAGGTTCCTTTCATGACATTTGTATCTCAACAAGGGAAACACCATGTGATTTCCAGTTCACTGATCCAGGTCAAATGAAGTGAGATAATTTGGTTTAAACCTTGAGATTTTCCTGAGCATAGCCAAGTGGAGTCATTGCTCCTGGCAGGTCACGCACGGTAGATGGATGCTTAAGAGCAAGCCGTATTTGTGGTGCTGAGATTACAGAGGCTTTTTTTATTTAACCTTTTAGGAAGCAAATAGAGACATCATGACAGTGAGATTCTAGGTACTGATCTAAATTGTTACTAAATGAGGTTCTTTTCAAGCTGGCAGTGCATGGGATGAACACTTTCCCAGTCTAACAATTAACCTTTAAAAGGCAGAATATAATTTCTGCTTTACCTCTTTGTACAATAAAAAGCCTAACCTGTTGGGAATATGAACATCTGTTTCCACTAACCAGTTTCACAACAACAGTAGCATCTCACCATGTTGGCAAACATGTTCCAGAATAGGCATTGCAACTTATTCTCAGAGGCACTGTCTACTCAAAAAACTCTGCGTCTTACTCTGATTTACAGTAGTACATTTCCAGCAATGATTGGGAACTTGGGCTCTTGATATGAGGTTAGATTCTTTCAAAGGGAAGAATTACGTTTTAGTATCAGTGTCTAATTGAACAGCTGCCAAATCCTCTTGACTTGTTTGGGTGTTAGTTATATTTGGTGGAGTCTGAATCCATGTAGCCAAAGAAACTAGATGAAGAGAATGAGGAAAATAACGGAACAGGTTTGCGCAGAAAAAAAGACAAAAAGAAGTGATAGCAACAGAATCTCATCTTTCTACTCTCCTTCTTTGCCATAACCTGGAAATCCCTGTTTAGAAAGTTGGTTTTCCAGTTTTGATATTTAAAATAAGATGATTCAAAACTTACACTTCTGCCTTTAAGTAAGTTTTTAATTCTTGAGGACTTCCACTTTTGATAGGACACTGGTCTAAACAAACCTTTCAACCAACACAGTAGATTTATCTTTGAAAACCTGGATATTGCTATTATGGTTACCCATGGCAGGTTTCCTTGTACCTTCACCTAAAGCAGATGGTCACTTTTGCTGGTGTCAGGGAATAAGAGGAGGTAGATGGACAGTGTGACATTTCCTACATCCCGGGCACCTATGGAAAAGCCTTACTTGAATTGCACTGCCTCCCTGAGCCAGAAATTATATTTTTTGAAAGAGTGTTGTGACATCAGTGTGACTAGGTGGGTTTCATGATGGTGACAGGAGAGCATCAACCCACATCTGGGTTCTAATTTCTCATTTTCCAGCATTAAATGTCAAAAAAATAATTAACATTTCCATAGTGTGCTGTTATGCTCTTGTTGGTGCTACAGATTTATAAGAATAGCATCTCTGTCTTTGTTATTTTTGAAGAAAAAATACTAGTTCTCCCTTACTTCCATGGAAATTACACCTGCTTTAAAAACAGCCTCATTCAGAAGGTATAAGAGTGGCTCACTGAGTAAAGAACTTCCAGGCTCTGAAAAAAGAAGTTATGGGTTTGACCACAATATGGTGGCTGTGGGACATTATCATTGGGAATATTTCTGACAGAGTATCTTTCAGTGTTACATCTGCCTGCTTCCTATGGGACAGATGTTCGTACTACCAGAATCCCAGCCAGCGCTGACTGAAGTTACTGTTGACAGACCAGCAGAAAAAAAAACAGTTCCTGGGTGACTGTGGTAGCTTTTCCCTGAATCACTGGGTGCTTTGAGAAGGAGGAAGGTGAGAACAAAATAGAGAAGATCTGCATTGTTCAGTGAGCCTGGTGCTTCTGGCAATCCTAACTCTGGAAGCAGAAGCAAGATGCTGACGTCAGGGGAGTGTGAGAGAGAAGCTAGTAAGGTCTATTCTTCGCTTTTTCAAGTTTTCCAGATATTGAGCTTCTCTCTCTTGAAGCTATTGGTGGATGCTCAGAGGTTTCAGAGGGCTGGGGATTTAGTTCAAGGCCATTATTTAATATGTATTAAGGCTTATTACTGTAAGATTTGAGGTTCGGTATGCTGTCTCAGATGAAGGATGCTGAAAAAAACCCTGTTTTAAGCTCAAGGTAGTATTTCCAAATGGTATTCTGCTGTGCTGTCTCTATACATGGTTATGGTTGATGTTTGAGCTTTTCTTTGCATTATTTTAATGTGTGCATATCCATTCCTTAATATATAATGAAGGCAGAGTAATTCATCATATAAGGCTATCAGCATGCAGTTTCCATCATAATGGAAATTACAAGATTAAAATTAAGAACTGTACCAAATAACCAGTAAATTTAAATTCACAATTTGGGACAGCTCGGTCACTGAGAACAATCAACATTGTCTAGAATGCTGTTCAGTCTGGTCTCTCCATCTCCGCTGCAAAGTCATTTGACTCACCATAATTCTCTGAACCATTTCTGCTGCCAGCTGAGGTTCATACTTAAACAAACAAGATTTCCTTCAAGTGGAACCTCTGTTTCATTACATCACAATTTTCAAATAGTATAGCTCTTGTGAATGAGTGTTGTCATCTGACCAGGGTGTTGTTTTCAGATGAGAATGGAATCAAGAGCAGCAAAATAGCACTGATCAGGACAAGCAATTGTAGTGTCTTGGAAAAATGCAGTTCTGTGTTCATCCATGAAAGAATGTCTGACACTTGGTTGTGTTGCAGGCAATATTGGCTCTGAACTTTCCTACACTGATGTTGGCGTGTTCATCTCTTCTGATGGTGGAAATTCCTGGAGACAGGTATGTTTTGCAGAGCAAAGGAAAGCATGGAGCCTTTTGCTAGTCCTCTTCTGAGTCTTCCCAGTACAGTGGAACACTCATGCAGCACCTGATTTTTTCGCAGATCTTCGAGGAGGAATACAACGTTTGGTTTCTGGACTGGGGAGGGGCACTAGTGGCCTTGAAACACACTTCAGTGCCCATCCGGCACATGTGGTAAGGAAACTTATTATTTTAGGTGTTTTCCTGGTGAGGTTAGGCTGACAGTTGTGGTAACATCTATTGCATCACCTCATCAGCATCTACTAGTGTCCATCAAATGAGTAAATGAGGCAATTCTAATCTGCATTTTACCATCATTTTGGTTTTCTTGATTAATACAATAATTATTGTACCATTTTATAAATGTAATGGCTATACACATAATCACACACATATATTAATTACTCTTTGTGCTAATAATGTACTATGAGACTTCAGATGGGGTTTCTTTCACACAGACACATATATACTGAGTAAGAAACCATCCTTTGTATTTCTGAGAGGATGTGTCCCCCAGTTCTGCCTTTAGTTTATTATTAAACTGGTTAGAGAGCTAAAGGGAGGGAGAGGAGAGCAAAGCAGGTGTTGATAAGACAACAGAGATATGACAATAGAGATATGTTGCTAACATTGCTCTCTCCTATAGGATTTCACTATCAATTTCCAGAGATACAGTGGTGGCAACTGAATAGAGTTGGAGGTGGAATAGGGCAAACTGATTTCTCAGCTGAAGATACCATTTTTCTATAAATAGGTTATAACAGTCTAAGCACTAAAGATACTGCCCAAAATTATCCTCTGCTTTGCCTCTGCCCCTCTCACTCCTGGCACCAGGTAAGCATTGGAGAGAGGCATTCTGAAATTCAGAACTAACCTTGTTTATAGAAAATATGTGTATTAGCATCACCTTCAGTCTCTCTTCAGTCAAAGAATGACATGGCTAACGGACTGACCTACCCAGCTTTTAATGTTGTTTAGAAGTGAATTAGGTAGAAATAGCTTTCAGAGGCAAGATTTGTATTCCTGTCTGCAAGACTGAGTCCTCTCTCAGTTTGATGGTGCTAAGCACATGTCTATCTCATGCTTTTCATGCAGAACAGGAAAAGTGGCCTTCAGTCAAATAGAAAAAGAAAGCAATAGTGTTTAACAGCAGTGATGAGGTGTTAAGGTCTCCTCTACCTGAGCCATTATGGTACAAAATCCTTCAGTTAAATTACAGTCATTCAGAAGCTGGAGACTTTAAGACAGGCTGTCTTTACTGATCACAAGCTAATGTTCCAGAGATGTGCCTTAAGAACATTAATGGCTACTTTCTCAATACGAAAAGCTTCTGGACTTTATATTCCTGACCTGACAGATAACTGTTGGGTGGCTGCAACATAGATTTCTATTAAAGTTTAAATGTGCTGCATTTAAGCATATTTCATGACCACCTGAGCTAAAGAAATGCTTTAGTTTTGGCATGATAGTAGATTATTAACACAAGATGTATTGGCTCATATTTCTAAAGCTTTGTAATTTTTCTAGGATAGGGGAACCAAGTATTAAGAAATTTGTGCCTTTGTGCCCTTACAAGCAAGTTGTAACTTAGTACGTACTAAGTCAGGGCCCAGAGTTAGCCTAGGCCAGCATCCCCTTGCCAACAGCTTTCATAAGTGGACATATAAAGGAGAGCAGTAACAGGGCAGACCCATAATAATGCTTCCAGCAGACTCCAGCTGTCTGTGGTTAGAGCATGTTGTGCGACTACAAACATTTGCCCCTGGTAGGTAACTCAGTGATCGTGACTATACCCAACGTGCCAGAGGACCATGTCAAAATGCTTAGACCAAGCCAGGTATGAGCCAAGGCAGAAGTGTGTGTTAGCCAAGGGTAAGTGTCACCAGTAATAAGTACATTGGGCTCTGGCAAGTTGAGCTCTGAAAGGGTAAAAGGTGAGCTACTTATTGAAAGAGCTGTATGAATCGTTTATTACTATATGATTCAACCCAGGTGTAACTGTTTCAATTGTGTCTTACCTTGTGAAGGCTCTTTGGAAACAGAAAGCATGTTAGATGCAAATGCCTGTACTGGGGAAAGATTTGGTCACAGGTTGGCTTTCCACAGGAGCTGAGAGCTCAGTTCACCTTAGTTTGCTTTGCAGAGGTTCCTGTCAGACGTTCTCCCTTTCCACTAAGTCTCATGAAATGGCATGTGCAGTACTATGAGTGCCTACCCACTCTATTAAATGAGTAGTGATTTAGAGCTGTTATTAATAAGCTCCAATAGGTTTCCTCCAAAATTGTACCCTTAAGGACTTTGGAATTTGCTTCATATCGCCTCAGTAGGCACCTCTTTCATGGGCAGGAGTGGAATAGATTAAAGGGTACATATATACCCATTAGTTCTCAGGCTGAGACATTGTACAGCAAGTTTCATCCTGGAGAAAAGAGGGCTGGATAACTAAAAAGGCAAGAGAACTTTAGCTACACTAATGAAGCATGCTGTTCCCCAGAAACTGAAATGCTATTTAGATAGATAAGCATGCAGGAAGAACAGCATACAAATGCACAGGTGTATGGGAAGATACATACATTTATATAAGTAGATTTAGGGCAGATAAGCTTTTTGTATGCTGTTGTACTCCCAGCTTTCTGTCTTCAGCCTATAGTCAGCTTCCTATTCTGGCAGATGTGCACTGTGAGCCAGGTGAAGGTGTTTTTCTGGGTGCTGTGAGACGCATATGCTTAGGGAATAGTAATTGCAAGCCTTGGTTTTCTACACTAGAGGTCTAAGGTTGATGTGACCCATTGTAATAAATATTACACTGGCCTTCTGGTTCTTTGGTGGCATTAGGTGTCCCTGATGAGACTTACTTGGGGTGGGAGGATTCAGTTTCCAGCAAGACCCTCAGACAAATCCAGGTGCTCAGATACATGTGTGTGAACAATTTTCTTGCCTGGAAAATAAGGCAAACTTCTTTTCTTATTTCCACTTTAAAATGAGAAGTGTTTCCTGCTGTTTAAATAAGAAGTCTGTGCCATGATTGTCCATTTGGTAATGTCCATCGGTAGTAATCTGCGACCTTTCACAGCCGGTGGTACCTAGCAGAATTACAGAGAACTCTGTAATGGCCCTGCTGGGAGAAGATCAAATAATTTTATAGCTAATAAACCTTTGTGCGTCTCTGTTCATTATTTGCTGGTATAATTTGGAGCTGAAATCCTGCGCAGAAATTGTGCAGGAATAGTTATGCAAACAGTCTGGGGGCAGAGAGAAATGCAGTTGCTTTCAGAACTGTTGATGGGCATCCAGCCTGCAGGTTGCCTGTCTTTCCTGCTGCAGTAACAGCTGGGTGTGCACACCCTCCGTTTTCTGCACAGTTATGGCACAGGCTGTCATGGTGACTTGAGGGCTGGTGGCCAACCAAGGTCCACGGGACAGCAGAATAGGATCAGGGACCATCCTACTGCCCCAGCTAGAAGTAGAGCAGCCAGTGGCAGCCCCAACCCTGAGCATCAGGAAGCTCACTGAGGACAGGGATGGGCTGGTGCCAGGGCCATCATCTTGCGTCAGGCCAATGTACTAACTCAACCAAGACCCTGTCAGCTGGATTAGGACACGTGCTCTTTGATAAAAACAGGAAGTAAGCTGCATGGTGATTGTGGGTATGCATAGATGATCAAAAGCCACTGAATTATCTTGACTTGTCACTGATAATGTGAACAGATTCCAAGAAAGGAAATGCTTTAATTTTAATCAGTGTGAAACTTTGCTTTACGACAAGGAGTGAGCATCCAGGCTAGCCGCTGATTGTGGCTCAGTTTGGCTTCCTTCCTCCCTCCACGTCTTTGTAGAATGGAGAGCACCTCTGAAATGTCATGCAAGGAAGTATTAATAGTGTTAGAGAGATTGTAGTTAGTGCCATATGGCATTGATACACACATGGATTGAAATATCCCATGGTGTTGACAGCAATTTTCATGCATTCAGGACAGGTCTACTTATGCTCTGAGAGATGCCACATGCCAGGTGCTATTGAAGATCCAGAAACAGGACTTGCAATGCCCCTTGATCCATTGAGGTCTGATGTACAGCTGGATCAAATACACCTATGTCCTTATTGGCAGTGTTTATAAGGCTTTGATCTTTCAAGGTACACCAAAAGCATGAATTAGTGGTCTGGGAAATGACAAAGATTGGTGCTTGTCTATAAATCTAGCTGCTGGAGCTTGCAGACCGTATACAACCTTTAATCGCTGCAGTTACACTGAAGTTTTTGATGTGTATAAATCTTGTCTGCTTTTATCCTAGGGTAAGTTTTGATGAGGGAAGATCATGGAGTAAATACAGTTTCACATCAACACCACTTTTTGTGGATGGATCCCTTGTAGACCCTGGCATAGAGACCCAGATAATGACGTAAGTATAGCAGCTTTTAACTTCTTTAAAATGTGATAGTAGAAGGGAGTGCTTGGAGATCCCCAAGTGCATGATAGGCCTCACGGTATGCAGCGCAGCACTGCATGGTTACACATGTGGTATTGCATGAAGGTTTGGTGCTGTTTGTGGGTTTTACTGATGGTCACAGACCCAGGTGGAGTATCCATGTATCACGTGACAAACAGATGATGGAGCCAAACTCTTCCCTGTAGTGGCAGAGGATATAGCAAGGTCCCAAGCTGTAGCTTGAGTTCAAGTAAAACCATAGGTAAATCTGCTTCTCTGGGGAGTGTTGTAGCCCTAATTACTTTATAGAGAAGTTGTGGTATCACCATGTCTGGAAGTTTTCAAGCCTTGACTAGATGAAGCCACCTCTGCCCTGACCTATGTTTGATGACAGTCTGTTTTGGAGTAAGACTGTGTGATATACGCATGGTTTGAAACATCCCATGGTGTTGACAGCAACTTTCATGCATTCAGGACAGAACTGCTTATGCTTTTATGCTCTGAGAGATGCCTCCTCCTGCCAGGTGCTGTTGCAGATCCAGAAACAGGACTTGTGACATCCAGATGTCCCTTCCATAAATGTAACTGAGATTGTGTTCTTGCATCTGGTGTCCCAGAGATTGCAATGCTCTTCAGAGGCCACAGATGTGTATGGATGAACCTAATGTCAGTTCTGTGCTTGCTCGAGTTGTGCAGCTTGACTGCCTTTTTGAGATTGCTGCTGAGTATGAACATCCCCAAACCTCGTTAGTTGTTATCTGCATTGTGGGCTGTACGTCTGGTTTTAGCTTAGTTAAGTGTGTTCTCAGTGTGTGTATGCAGAGCTGAGCTCAGAATAACCTTCCTGGTCTGGGGTATAGTATGCTATGATTCACCTATACAATGGAAGGAAAAGCCTGGGCTGGCACCAAAGGCTCTTGGACCTTCCTCCTCCCAAGAGCACTGAAGCGCTGGGCAAGGCTGGGAGAACTGGTGGGTAATTTTGGCTCAAGAACAGGCCGTGATCAGAGTTTATCAAACAGGAGAGGGAGGGAACTTCTTAAGTTCAAAGGCATTTTCAAAGAACCATTCATCCTCTTGCATAAAGCAGATCAGTACATGCTGCATTGGGATTCTGAACAAAGAAAGAGCTAGAGGCACTGCCTTCATTGCTTGCAGGCGTGCCTTCTTACCTGTATTTTCTCTGAGCTGGCTGGAGCAGCTTGAAAAGGATCAGGAGGAAGGTGGCTAAGATGCCTTAGTCTGAGGCACACCTGTGAAGCATATCTGCAGTGGCATGAAGCAGTGCATTTGGTTAATCACATCAGATGCTGTTGCAGCACAACTCTAGGGCAGGTGATACATGACAAATTTCACCTTGCAGTTGATTTCTTTTCCTGTTTTTTGCACCTTCACCTGAAGTTCCTGCAGGTTTTCACTACTTGCAAGAGAAAAGAGATTCAGTCCCACTGTATTTTCTTCTAGGCTTCAGTCCATCTGCCTACTTATATGGCAGAAATGCGTATGCGTCTGTCCTTGCTGGTGTCAGTGGTAGTGACAGACTTGAGAGCAGACTGCTGGGTATGCTTGTCATCAGTTTCTGAGGAAGCTTGGATCAGATAGAAGTTTTGTGTCTTGGGCATTTCTGCTAGTAATTTGAATTTATTCCAACTGGGTTGCATGATTTGTGTTGGTATGTCTTTCGAAGACCAGACCTACATTAGCCTTACATAAACAGAAACAAGTATGTGGTGAGGAGTCATCTGTACTTGCAGTTGAGCTCAACTTAGCTGTAAGAAAAGGGCTGGGGAAAAATCCTCCTCTGGCAAAGGGTCATTTGAGCTGGCTGCTTCTATGCCAATGGCAGAAGTGTATTGGTGCTGTAGTCTTGGGAGGACCAGGAAGGAATATCTAACTTGTGCATACCCATGTATATATCTCCTGTGCTCAAGTTTCACAGAAACACTGGGCTAAGTAATTATGGTTATCTTTTATGCCTATGAAGCATAGAAGCAGCACTTTTGTTTCCCAAACAGTGCTGAGGCAGAACGAGGCAGCTTCTGTGTCTGTGTCACAGATAGTTACAGAGATTTTATTGGAGTAGAGGTGGTATCCATTATAGTAGGATTACTAGCTTTTCCTTTACTCCAAAACCATGCCTTGGCTTTGGCTTTTCCTGCAAAAAAGTAGAGTACTCATTTGTGTAGAAGAATATATCTATGCATCTGCTGTCTTGCTATCTGCAATATTAACCCTGCTTTTTGCAAAGAGCAAAAAGCAACAGCATATGATATACCTGTGAGCCTTTTCGCAAGACTGCTGTGAGCATCCTGTTGGGGCAATATATACCAATCCCCAGCTAAAGATTAGAGCCTGTATTCTCTTCACTGTGCATTTTTCTCCAAATGCAGCAATATTGTGTCACTTTCTAGGTTAGTAAATGAAGTGTTTCTCTGAAATTCTTTGGGCAATGCACAATGTGTATTATCTTCCAACCCCCCACCCCCCCCATACATGCAGAGACAGATCTGAGCTCAAATAAATTTGCACATCAGCACCTTCATTGAAATCAATGGAGCTAACCAACTAGCTGTGGATTTAGCCCATTTACTTTATCAATCAATGCAGTTTTCTTCTGAGACAAAAGACACATTTTAAAACTAAGATTATTGTTACTTATATGTCTGTAGTCTTCTGATGGAGAATGTAGGAAGTGAGTTATCTTGCTGAATATTGTGCATCAGCTTTGTTGAGAGCTGACTCTTGAAATCTCTGCAGGTGATTTTTATTGCTATTATGATTATTGCTATTGTTATTGTTATTAGTATTGTTTTTATTATTACTGCCATCATTAGCAATTTTAAAAACTATTCTTAATAGTCTGTAGTCTGTCATACAGAGACATTTCACATGACATTTGTAATAAATGTTTAGAGAAATTCCTATTCACAATGTTGAAAAAACCGAGGAGGAAAAAGCCCATTTATAAAGCCCCTTTGCAAACCATTTCTGTGCAGATCATTTAGGTATTTCTTGCAAGGAGCATTTTAGTGAACTCATCCATAAGAGCAGTGTAGGATCATGATGAGCTTGTGGAAGCTTTGGCTGAGGAAATCAATGCCTTTCTATTGCTACTGGCTGTTCTTTGAACCAAGGCAACACATGGTGGTTGGGGGTACATGGAATTTGTGTTTCCAGGTAGAAATCCCCATGAATTCAAAAAGCTGATGAGAGGAGCACAGCAGTTTGGGATTAGTGTCCCCCAGCTGACACTGGGATCAGTGGGAGCTCTTAGAGTAGAAGCAGGGCTGAGGCAGCCACCAAGACTGTGCTCATATTTGTGCTCTGCCAAACTGGGTAAGTTAGTGGCTTTTAAAGATTTCTTTTTCATCCTGGAAAATGCAAAATGTTTCATTGAGTGGTCTCATCTGATTCCTATTAGGGACACTTTTTTCCACTGATTTGTATAAAGTGGTCTGTGTTCAACTACTTCAAAAATGAATATTTGCAGGGCAATGTGTATACTCCAACTATTATTAATATATTGTGCTATTAACAACATTATTATAATACCATCTTATTAATATCAGTACATCAGTAGAATTATTATTATTCCCAACCTTCATTTTGTGACACATCCTGTAAGGGGCTCTCTGGGCTGTAGGAAGCAGCAACAGTTTTAGCACAGAATTTCATACCACTTCATGACTGTTCCCTGTGCAGTTGCATCCAAGATTTTTTGGATTTCTGTGTTCTGTGTTGTGTATAAATGTCCTAAGAAAGTCATAAAGAGCTCACCAGTAAAATCTGTAGATTTGCATGTAGGGGCATTTTATGATTCTGAGTATCTTAGTGTACTTTGAGTTGCAACCTGCTTTTAACGGGAAGTTGGACAAGATGTCTTGCAGAGGTCTGATTCACTCTATTTTATGATTTTGTTATTTCATATAGCCGTAAGGGTGCAAGAACTAAGTATTTCCTTACAAGCATAGCTGAATGGGCTGTGCTAAAAATGTATTTTTGTGACACACAGGGAAGTACTATGAGACTGTGTGAGTTTGTCTAACTTGGAGCTACTGACTGAACAAGGTGAATCCACTCAGCCTCGATTCCTGGCTGATCATCCACTTATGCAGTTCCTTCTATTGTTGTTTTGACACTCATCTCATCTGACAAGATGGTCAGTTCAGCTCTTTTAGCATCACAGAGCTTCAAGAGATTTGTACCAAATTTTGGTAACAAACTGCAGTGTTTGGTGCAGGTATGAGGAAAACAGCTATAGCAAACAAAGGGTCCTGTACAAAAATAACTCAAATGCATAAGGGCGATAGGTGAGGTATGTTCTTATGTGACCCACAGAGTGCCTAGAAAGCACTAGCCTTTGAAATCCATAGTTTTGTAAGTTCTGTCCTTTAACCCTCACTGGTGACTAGTATGTCTTCTAATGATTTCACATTCTAATGAGTCTGTGTTGACAAGCCATAGGCACAGCACGTTATGTGCCTGAGATTGTCCACCAGGGAAAAAGAATCAGATTGTATTCCCTTTCTAGTCAATTGTGATATATCCAAACAGAAGCAGTATTTGGTTGAGAGAGTTGCTAGTGTGTACCATTCAAATCAGAGACAACATGTTTTTGTGGGTCCAGAGAAGGGCTTTATGTTGTTCCAGCCCTGACTCATAATTATTACCTCTGCCACTTCATCTCCTAGGCTAAACGTCTCTCCAAACTTACATTAAGAGAAATAACCTTTTTGCTTCACAGCACTGCGGAGCTTTGCTATCATTTTAGTAAACTCATTATATGTGTGTGTGCAGCCACTCATTTATAGATGGGGATCATTAAGTTTGCTCTGATAAATATATATTTATATATACACACCCACTTCTGTGTTTCTATGTATGTATACTTAATGGTCCATATATATCTGTGTATGCATCATTGAGCATTAACGTTTTCAGTGAAAGGATTTAATACAAGCTGGTTTGCTAACATTGCTGCAACTACTGCTTTTAGCTATGTATATGTTAGAAAACGTTCCTGGTTGTAAATGAACAGGTTATAAGCCCTGGCCTTTTCTAACACCTTCTTGTTTACATGGCCATGCAGCTTTACCAGAGATGAAATGGGAACATTTTTCTTCCAGAAGACCCATAAAATTACTGGCAATCCATCGCTGAGTGACAGAGGAGTGGGGCAGAATGAATAAGTAGCTGAGAAACATTGGAAAGGTGAGATAGATGCCAGGAGAGGTTCGAGGTAAGAAAGAGAGCATTAAGGGCACAAGCCATGCTGTGTCAGACTAGAGGTCCCTCTAGCTCAGTTTCGTGCTCCACAGTGGTGAGTAGAAGATGCTAAAAATATATATTTTTTAAAAAGAAAACTTCACCTTTTACACTTTTGTCATTTACAGAAACTTGCAAATAAGTGACTGTCTTGGCCAAACATGTTATTTTTATTTCTAGGACATTAATGATTTTTTTTCTATTTTTTGAGGGTTGATTTTCTGCTAAGTTCCTTAAAACACATAGCAGCCATATTACCATGTGGCCAAGAATTCTATGCGTCAACTCTTATTCTAAAGAACTGACTTGTGGAAGATATCAGCAAAGTATGTACATGTATGAAGGCAACATGGACAGATTCTGATCAGCACTCAGCAGAGATTCAGCAGGTTGAGTATGAGAGAAGGGCAACAGCTCCCAGGTCCAAGCTCCCACAGAGTTCAAAGTTACATGGGAGCCAAGAGCCATTTTTCTGTCACTTTCTGCTAATGTGATTATCATTTTTCATCTTCAAGCAAGGCAACATTCACTGTCTTCTGTTCAAGTCTTGCTGTCACATTTAAAAGCTGATACAGGCAAGAAAATTGCAAGCTGACGCAATGTCCTTGAAAGATTCTGCCCCTCTGCTTAGGGTTAGGGAGCTGTGGATCTGTCACCTCTGAGTGGCTGGGCTGAGAAAAGTGGCACCTTATGGTTTGTACTACCTTAAGGATATAGAAAACAGCGCTTTTGTTGGGATGTGGTCAGAGGAGCTGGCCTTCTTCCTGCTGGGCCAGCAGCCTTTGTCCTTTGTAGCTGGCTCCCCTGCTAGCAATCTCAACAGATGAGAGAAGTGAGTGGATGGCAGAAATACCAAGAGATTGTTTTTCCTAGAAGAAATTGAGGTTCTTGTCCAACATGTGTAAGGACAAGACACAGTGTTACTCAATTCCTGTGGCACAGCAGAGGTCTTCAAACTCTCCTGCCATCAATCTGGTCTCTTTTCACTTCACTTTGCTTGAGAAAAAGAGAAAGAAACTGTCTGAAAAAAAAAAAGGCAGATTTTCTTCTGCAACTTCAGCTACTCCTGCTGAGCTCAATAAAGGATTTGGTGATGAAGGATTTTGGAGGAATGATTTCAATAGAGGTCTGTAGAAAGCTAAATCCAACTTGCAGTTTCCAATGCAGAAAACAATAAAAGCGATCATTTACGGGGCTGTTGTGGTGGAGGGTTCTGAACTCTGTCCTTATTTATCTTCAGCTCTTTTGGGAACCAGGGCTGACCAGCCAGCCTGCACCTGCTCTCAGGCTTTACCAAAACTATGGGGGTTTTGAAAGACTGGAGGGCAGATTTCAAAACCGCGTTGTCCAAGTTACATAGGTACCATAAGATACGTAGAAAGCACTGATAGGTTTTAGTTGTCACCATTGTGGTTTTATCTTGCATTTCAGTTTTCCTGTCTTTTTATGTTTATTGCTTTATCTGTGTGTGGTGCAGTTGGCTTTATTATTAGCTATGGGGTTTACTGCGAGGCTTTGATATGCCCTCGTGAATTCATTGCACTGTCCTTGCTCATGGGGCTGTGAAAATTGCAGTTCACAAGCCTGCATAAGGATTCTTTAGAATAGGATCAGTGAAATTAAAGTGAATCTGTGAAAATAATGGCTGCACACAGAAAGAAAAGTAAAATTTAGAACTTGATCTGAAGAAAAAGTTACAAATATAATTATTAAGAAACCAAAATGATTGAAAGGATATAGGCATTTGCTATCGTAAACTACATTCCTGTATCATCTGATCTAATTTCAGAACCTTTTGGAAGTAATTAATGCCTGGGACTTTGCAAGAAAATGATCAATCTGGTAATGCCATCAAGTGACTTTAAAATGGACAAGAAAATGTGTGTTATAGAAATTCCCATTTTATCCCTGCAGATGATCAGTTTATACCCTGGAGTAAGACAGCTGATTACCCATATCATTATCTTCATTTGCAAGACTTAAAGACATTATTAACGATCACAGATTAATCAGTGTCACTTCCTCCTCCCATCTCCCTCCCTGCCAGAGGAGTTCTGTATTCGTTAGCCTTTGGATCGCTGCATGAATTCACCTAAACTGTCCACAGTAATATTGATTGTGCTGCTGATACTTGCAGTATGAACTGAATTCTTTCTGTGGCACCTGAATAGACAAATCAGGTGATGAGAGCATCTATTTAGAGTAACCTCTCTAAGACAGCATCATGTGATTTGTGGGGCCATAGGAGAAGGATGTCTGTGACTTGAGATCAGTTCCCAGCAGTTGTGCCATGTACTTGTAAGATTCCTGCAGAATCCATAACACATGGAGAAGGCATTGGGCTCTGTGGCATGTATTGTCCACCTTTGACTTTCTGGGGCAAACATTACTCTCATTGAAGTCACATGCTATTTATGGACAGTAGATCAAATATTATACAAATATAGTTATTTGCATAATATATAGGGAAAATGAGGCAGAACAAGGAACATGCCCATGGTCAGTCACTCAGCAGGCTGTCACGGGGAGAGCTTGACGTTAAATCAGGTCTCCCAAGTCCCAGGTGGGTACTTTACTGTGCAGACTTTTCCCATTCCTTGGGGGAAAAGAGATGCGGAGTCATGTCTGTAGTGCTTAGACAAGGGGTAAGCATGTGGAGGAAGGGGGACTAGGAAAGAGTGTTCAGACTGGAGGCTTTTATTCACTCAAATGAATAAAAAAAGCCCTTACAGAAGGAGCCAGAATGAGCGGCAGACTGATACATGATTTATTTTCCTTGAGTGAAGGGACGAGGTTTGCCTGATAACAATAAAATCCAGATATTCTTATCTAATGTGCTTTGTTTCTTGTGTTTTTAAGTAAGGACAGATGGATTATAGGTCTTGTTCTGTGCTCCTGCTAACAGCTGAGCTGGGCTTTATAAAGCACTCAGGCCTGGTATGAGGTGAGCAGGGTGCTATGCACAAATATGCTCCTTAGAGTCATTCACCTTTCTGTTAGAGCAAGCCATGAAATATTCAGGTGCCGTGATCCCACCAGTCCTTAGGGGACTTGGCCTCAGCACCTTTTCATCTCAGCCTGGCCCTGATCCTGCGCGGGGCAGAAAGTGGCAGCACACCTGCTTTTCTGGGCACTCTCAGTGCTGGGTTGGCTGCACGGTTCACTCTAACAGATTTTTCATTACTGGGCTTGAATGAGTGATGGAAATCAACTCTCCAGAGGAGCCCTACTGTACTTTGAGGCATCTCATATAGTTCAGGTAGTGCTACAAGCCTTTATCCCTAAGGAGAGCTTGTCCTCATGCGCTTATTGTACATGATTTCCTTGTTTCATGATCCCTTCGACCCAAGCTTGTGAAAATTCCCCCAATATAACTGGTCAGCCACCTTGTCACACTGTTGCCAGACAGGTATAGATCTCATCCCCTCTTGAGCCTTCTTCTCTGCACTGTCCTGTGCCAGACAAAGCTTGTCACCATGCTGCACCACAAACTGTCTGTCCCTATCACATGTGTTTGGAGCTTACATGTTCTGAGCAATGGCTTCCACATTTGTGTTGGACATCTCTGGTTAGAAATCTGCTGATTCACAGGATGAAAGATTGAAATGACTGAACATGTTGTATTACCCAGCTGGTAATACAGCCAAAGGGACAGCACCTGCCTCTGTTGGGACCACAGACCCGTTAATGGCAGAAACACTTAGGTTGCTAATACCTACAGTATCTTTTCTAAAAGAGGGAAGCAGCATCATCTTCAGGTTTCAAAGCTGTCAGGCACTGGTTGTCTTTCACAAATGCTTCGAAGAAGAGAAAGAACCCTTCTGAAAAACAGCATTAAAAATTAACATGCTTTCCCATCCCCTTTCCTTCTTTCCCTTTTCCCCAGGTGTCTCACACTCCCTTTCATGTTGCTGGGATTTCTTTTGAAGCAATTGTCATGTAAAGTGGTTTGGGAACATTGGCAATGAATTTTTTAGAGACCAGATTTCAAAAGGTTTGGTTTGTTATTCAGTAAGTTCTTGTATTGATAGCACTTCGTATTTAAAAAAAATAATGACAATCCCTATTTCTCCCATTGCCTTGTGCTATTGGAGAAATTGAGCCTAAACTGTAAGAATGCTTCATAATTACATGTTATGCAGATTACTTACTGATTGCACTTGGTGCTACTTGCTAACTAAAAGATCATGCTGTACCATGTCATTTGCAGTGGTTTTCCTCTTCTGCTCACTGGGCTGATGAATAATGTCAGGACTGTTTTCTGAAGCTGAGGGAAAAGGGTCATCCATGATTGTGCTGCAGGATTTTTATTGCAAGATTTCCCATTTTTTCTCTATGTTCACAGAAATTTTTTCTCCTACCCCATCTCCTCTCTCCTTCCTGACCTGGAATCTGGCAGTGGTGCAGCTTTTCATAACCATTTGAGTATGGATTGCGTCAGTGAACATGGCCAACACTTTGAATTTCCTTTCTGTGGAAAATCTCCATGTCTTGTCATTGAGTTTCACTTGGAACTGGAAATAAACCACTTCCTTCAGATTTCATCTGCATGAGCAATTCTGTGAAATTCTCATTTGACCCTTCCCATTGGGAAACAGAATAGAGGCTGAGATTTTCTTGAACAGCTTTGTCATCACACAAACTTTCTGCTGTTAGTATATTCCTGGAGGTTTCACTGCTGTTGTTTTTTCTCTTTCTGAATAGTAGAACAAGGCCTTAGATATATGGGAATTACGCTAATTTGCACCAGCTGAAAATCTAGATCCAAATGGATAGTATATTTGATTTGGAAGAAAATGCATCTCTTCTTTCTGGAAAAAAATGTCATTTTTTCTTTCTATCCACAGAAATAATTACAGCAGGCCTGAATCATCACCCAGTTGCCCTCAGGCTACTGGTCCTAGTTAAGAGGCCAGCCAAAAGCAACTGCATTAAAAGCTCCAAAGTGGCTCTTAAAGACCGTATTTATTGTTTATGAAACAGATGATAGTTTTTGTTGACAATTGCCTGCCTTTCCAGAGTCATCTTTACTCTTTTATGTTTCCTTTGTTTCCAGTCTCCTGCTCTCTGCATCCTCACCCCGGTCATGAGACAGTGTAACTTTCCCTCTCCCTTTTCCATTCTCCCTAATTGCTGATCTGTGTCTCTTTCAATTAAGTTCTACTTCCTTTGTCTCAATCCCTTTCCATCCAATTTCCATGTAACTAGTAACCTCCTTTAATGCTAATTCCAACAAAACCATAATAAAAAACAATTGGGAGGTTACACAGCCCATTTGGTTTTCTCTAAAGTCATGATTTATGTTTAATTCATGGAGAAATAGCTGATCTCTCAATTCCCATTCATAAAACCTAACCCTGCCAGCACAATTTCCAACTGTTCCATTGTTGCTTGTGTGGTTTTGGCCCTAACAGCTGAGCCTGCATAAAAGAGCTAGTTTTGCTTTACTGCTACTTTCTTACACAGAGATGGCTTCAAATCCAGAGTTCATAACAGGCCCTCTTCTTGGTGTGAAAATGTCAGCATTTTCTTTTATTGTCTCAAAGGCTATAAATGCCAACAAATGCTGTAGCAACATTTATGTACCAAGTCCTTCTGTAAGTGGGTGCACTGAACTAGGATCTGTAGCATGATAGGCTTACTAATTTCCCTGTTATTTATAATGTAGGACCAGGGTAGCCTGGGAGAAAAATCCAAACCAAATCAAGGCACTTATGTAAATGAGAGAACCTTGTACAAGGACACAGTCAGTTCTCAGCAAGAGCCAATATGTTTGGCTGGATCTTGACCCTTTCTGTTGCGCCATCCCCCCCACCTCTGGTCTACATTACCTAGCACTTTGGATGCAAAGGAGATGTCAGCAGCCCATTTGTGTTGCCTCCATATATTCGTGTCATGCTGATGCTGAACTAATTAGTTCTTTTGGAGCATGGAGCACTGTTGTACAAAGTGCAATAAACAGGAGCAAACTGCAACTCACATCTGGCTAGGCCTCTTAGCTCCATCTCGGTGCTGGTGGTGCAAGTGCCAGAATATATCTTGCAGATGAGCTTTGTTCTTCAAGCTTGCCAAGAGCCACAAGAATGGAACTGTTGAGCTTAGACATATGCAGGCTTTACCTGGCAATTGCTCAGGTCTACTTCTGCCAAATAATTAAATGGCTTTGGAGTTCATGACAGCAGGCCAGCCAAATTTGAAAAGCTCTGGTCCTGAACGTTTGCACTGTCGGGTCCAACCTGATACTGCATGGACCTACCATGGGTGACTATGAGTGAGCCTATCTCATACCTATTCAAGCTGTTTGTAGAGAGGAAGTCTCCAACCTGTGCTATGCCACTACACTGAGGGTGATATTAACCATACTCCGTTTATGAAACCACACTGGTGATATTTGCTGGGAGGGGAGGTATGCCTTAGATACCTGGTTAGCTGTTAAATTGCAATAGTAGCAACATGTGCTCCTCTTTCTGGACATCTAAGCCAGAAAGAGGACCTTCAGTTGTGGTGGATTAACCACTCAGTGCTCCTGTCCCGGTGATTGCCCAGATCTGGGGGTCCCCCTGGTTTTGGTGAGACAACTTCATCCCCTCCAGGGACTAGAAAGAACCAACATACACTTGTTTCCCTGTCAGGAGGTGGTTCTTCCAGATTATGTTTCATAGTACTTCTTGGGTTCATCCATTAAATTGCTTCAGATACAAATAAAGAGGGATTTTAACTGAAATAGGATGGCAATCTTGCTTGACTTTCTCCCTCTCTACATTCCCACAGCAAAAGCACACGTTCAGGTCAGCCGAGGCATTTACTGATTTGGGTGATTTTACTGTCGAGGATTTTTTGCTTGCTAAGACATTTCTGCAAACATTTTCCTTTTACAATAAGAATGGCAGAAAAAAAGCATGGTTGATTTCAGGCTTTCCTAAATGAGATAGTCCCTTATGATGACACTGCAAATAGCTTTTCTTTCAGTATTATCAATTAAAGCATATATTTGGTGCTCTTTCTATGTAGTCTTCTGCTGATCCATCCATCTATCTGTTTGTGTAGTTCATGTCAAAAGCTGCTGTCTATTAAGTATATATTATTGTTTTGCTTTTAGTTTATTTTTAGATATTCACAATGCCTAAAGCTGAAAGTCTATTCTGTAGGACCTGATCTTGTCAAAACCTGACTTCAGAGGCCCTCAGGGTACCTTGTAATAAGCAAAATCTGGTACCTTTTCACCTCCCTCACCTTGTTGATGCATAGTAAGGAAAAAATGCTTCAGAAAGGAGGCTACATTTGGTGATTTATGTTCTCAAGATGACATTAGCTGCTTTCTTCCTTTGTTTCTTCAGCCTTCTGTATCACCAGTGAGCACAGCTGGGGACAGGAGGCATTACCGGAGACTTTGACCATTTTCTTCTATTACATGCAGAGGAGCTGGGCTGACAAGTGAAATAAAAGTCCTCTGTATCCAGACCAGACCAGCCAAGTACAGACAGCTTCAGTGCATGCACACTCCATATGTTGTCCTGCCAATTTAATTCAGAAATGATAGAAAAGGACTTGATTTAAGCATAAGAAGACATTTCCATTTCTGTACTTGAGCAGCTTGTCTGAAACTGCCAGCAGAGACAGATCCAGATGGATACAGCTGATGCCTTTTCTCTGAGCAATACACAAGCTATTACTTGAGAAGATCTATTTCTCATACCCTAGGCAGGGACATGAATTGACTCTATGGACCAGAAGTGGATGGGTTGTTATTTTATGACATTCATAGAATCACAGAATGGTTTGGGTTAGAAGGGACCTTAAAAATCATTGAGTTCCAGCCCTCCTGACACAGGCAGGGACACCTTCCACTGGACCAGGCTGCTCAGAGCCCCATCTAACCTGGCATATAAGCAGCTCTTATCTCTGAAAGCTGCACCACATGGTTGATCAGGCTTAAGAAGCTTTTTATTAGGAGGGGGGGAGTTGCTGCTTCAGAAATCAGGTGACCCAGAATCATCTCTGCAGCACAGAGGAAAACATCCCTCAATTCATTCTGTTGACCTGTCAGGGATGAGCAGTATTGAATAATATAAAAAGCACAACTACCAACAATTCAAGGAACGATAAGACAAAAGCAATGCAATTTGAGAACACTCTATAAAAGTAAAAAGCCTTTAAAATAGTGTCTGTACAAGGTTATCCAGTCAGTATATATTGCATTTGCAAGTTATTGTGTATTTAAAAAATTAATGAAAGATATAATTATAGAAGCATTACCAGTGACCTTTTCCAAAATGACTCTGTCATGAATCTGTAAGCATTTCAGAATTGTTTTCCACGTTCCTAATATTTTTTCTGCAAATTGCTGACATCTAGCCCTGGCAACAAAAAAGAAAGGACTGGGAAGCCTTTTCTGGTTTCCTAGCAATGGTTTCACAATGAGTTATCCATAAAGCTAGTTGAGAAGATGCTGTCCTATTAGCTAAGATTTTATGTGGAGTTTTAAATGCTTACTCTGAGGAATAGGACAGAATCTATCCTGTCTAAAGCCTGTAAATTGCCATTCCATGGCTTAGGTTGGAGAATCTTTGTTAAATTGAGATTAGTCAGAAAACTGATTTTGTCTAAATGCCATCTGGGCTCTTGTATTTATTGCTTCTCAAGGACTTTCCGATCAGACTGCATAGATGGAAAAAATCATAACATACTTTTTGTGTTGGCTTCACAAAGTTGAACCTTGAAAACCCATCTCTCTTCTTTTGTCTTCTGTCCTTGCAATAAGCAACTAAGAACTTTTAATTAGGCCATGGTAGACAGTGTTATTGAGGCAAAATTCATAGGACTTAATGTCCCCTTTTCCCCTGCATCATCTTGGTAGTTTAGCTGTATTTCTTAAAAAAATAAAAATAAAAATCTTCTTCCCTAATTTAGTGAGCAGAAAAAGTAAATAAGAAACATGGGGATCAGATAAGATAGATGAAATGGTCTCTTCAAAGCAATGTGAGGACTCATCATTTGAGTAGGGAAAAATTAACTCCCACCAATCTCTTTCCCTTTTTTCCCTTGGGATTTTTGTCCAGCCACCCTGGATACAGAAATCCAGATGTACATACTGGAGCACTTAATGCTAAGCACTTACTGATACCTCAACACTATCAGTTTCAAGATGCTGCAGCTCTTTGCTGTCTACCCAACCCTCTCCAAAACAGATATGGTGGGGAGAGGTCATGTGCATGCACCTTAGTCACTACAGAAGAATATCCAGTGATGTAGTTTACAAAACTGATAAAAGCAAGGTTCATGTGTAATACCTGATTATGCTGTCAGGGTTTGTTCCCTGTGGTGGTTTACTTAGGCCATTTTTAATTCCATAAAAGATGAATGTTTTCATCACTTCCTAAGGAAAACTGTTTGAGGGTTCAATGGATCCCCACAGAAAATAACATAGCACTCTTTTCCATTCCTTATGTTTGCTTACTTTCATAGAAGTTTTAAATGCACAACAGAGTCATCTTGAAATATATGTTGGCTGGTCAATCAAAACATGCTGTAGGTGTCTGGATTGCATTTATTATTGTTGAGCAGTGTTCACAGGGCTCAGTTGCTTGCTAGCTGCTTTGCATATCAGCAGCTCTTATCTCTGAAGGCTGCCCTGCCATGGCTGATGAGGCTTAAGAAGGTTTTATTAGCAAAAGGGATGGGGGAGTTACTACTTTAGGAATCAGGTAACCCAAAACCATCTCTGCAGTACAGAGGAAAACATCCCTCTCCGTTCACACTCTCTAATTACATTTAGCGTAGTATTGTTTCCATCTAAATTATAGCAATTATATACAGAGATCTTCTTTGAAATCATTTAATTAAAGAGTAGCTAATGCTTTTGTGCTTTTGGAATGTTAATATACTGCCTTCCACTTAGGAAACTTTGTTTTTTTTCCATTAATAGATATTATCGTGAAAAAATTTCAGTGGCAGAGGGTTTTTTGTTTTCCTGTTGGTTGGGTTTTTTCGTTTGTTTTTTTTTTTTTAGCTTATTTTAATAGATTTAAAAAGAAAGTTGTTCTGGAGACTTTTGTAAAGCACAAAGAAGCCTTTTGCTCTCCTGGTGGATAGTTAGCTAAGGGTGAACCTTCGAGCAACATTTCACTGGAGACGCATTGGCTGCTGAAGTGTTTGATTTCTCCAGATGTGTTATCTTCTGGGCTCAAGAAAGTGTGTGTTTTTGATTATATTCTCCCCTCCTCTTACTATTTTTTCTATGTAATACACATGCAGCCAAATCCTGAAGTGCTATGAAACTGCTGAACTGAATGGTTTCTGCCTGCTGAGCTGCTGCTTTGCAGGAATGACATTTTCAGTCATGCATCACATCCAGGACAAACAAGATTCATGGGAGAGCTGCCCAGCTGTGCAATAGTACCATGCACTTGGGAAGAGTATGTGCTGAAAGCAAGGGTAGCATAAAAGCTGATGAGGTTTACCCACTGCCAAGGGAAAGTGGGAAGGAGAACTGGCCTTAGAAGTCCTACTTGAGTACAAGAGGCCTTCTGCATCCCCACTATGTACTCTTTCCCATTCCTCCCTTCTCCTTACTTCTCCCACCGAGTGCCCTGACACTACATATTGCTATGGTTTCCATGGGTTGATCTTGGTCCAGGATGTGCCTTCTGTGTTGACAACACAAAAACAGGAGTTGTGGTTTCTTCTGTAGCTTTGAATGTGGTGGTGTTCCCTATCGCTAATACCCCACAATTAGGACTACACTAAGCAATGTTGTGAAGAGCCAGCAACAATCTACCTAATTAAATCCATTCCACCATACAAGTCCTTCTCCACCTACTCATTTCTAACCTGTGTACACAACTGTCATAGGTTCTTCTTGTATTGTACCCTTTCCTCTTCTTGTCAGCTTCTTGGAGCTTGCCTCTGTGAGGCAGAACTTGGATGTAGGAAGGTGTCCACAGCAAACCCACAACTCCAGCCTCTTGGATCTCCCACACCCCCACTTTCTCTCCCTGATCCCATGAGCTGAGACAGGTCTAAATGGGAGAAGATGACTGATTCCTGGATGGTCTCTGTTTCACGAAAAACAACAGAGGAATTTGGTGCAGGCTACAATTGACAGAAGGAGTAGTTTGGACAGTGAGCGGAGACCAAAGCCAACAACCCTGTGTGATTACTGTGTAAATAAAGATGAACTAGAGAAAAGAATGGCAGCACACTGAGGGCACAGCAGGATCGGGATTGCAGTCAGTGCTTGGAAACAGAATACAAGTTTTATCTTTTGTTTCTATTTCTCTTTCATAGGGAAATTTGTAAATCATCTCTCTCCCTCTGTCCTTTTTTTAGTCTGGAATAATTAAAGCAACAAAAACGTTAATCTCATTAGTGGCTTGTGTAAAAATGTAGGTTAGTGAAAGATCTGGAGTAATGAGAAAAACCATTATTTCTCTGCCTGGCAAATCTCACAATAAGGGTGATACAATGACATTTCGTGAATGTCAGAAAGATTTGGGTTTCAGTACATATAGAGTTTTTAAAATCTGGAACTTGTCTTTTCAATGATGTTTTAGATTCTTTATATTTGAGATAGCAAAGAGGTTGTCATGTTATAATGACAAATAAGCTTGATTGTTGTTGGGGATTTTGTTGTTTATGTGTACTGAGATGTTCCCCCTACCACGAGAAGCTGTTTAAAGTCTGGTCACCCATCCTAATTTCCTCCTATTACGCACCTCTTTGGAAATCCAGCTGCAGTTGATTGAAAAGCTGCTCCTTCCTGAGAAAATAACAGCTGGCCAAGGGAATAGCAAGCTGTTACTTGATAGAAAACTAAGCACCCTGCAGCACTTGTGCAATATTTCTGGATGGATGGAGTCTTTCATCTGTGTACCTCGTGTTATTTGTTAGTTAAACCGTGTTTTTACTATGATTTTGCTTTCTTTGGTAAAGGTATGATCTTCCAACATGTGCAGTCCCTTAGTATTTGTGACAATGGTACTCTGGTGACGTATTCCATCAATGCTCATTGTTACATTGGTCCTTTCCTTCCAGACACTTAAGTAAGCACACAGGTTTCCCTGCATGTGAAGGAGGGCTGTACAGTTGGAATAGCATGCAGGGAGACCTACGTTCAGCAGACAGTTCTGCTGCTGATGTTCTGATCCAAGCTTGTGCAGATATCTCTGGTGCTATTCAATTTTATATGATCCCTTTTGTCATACCATTTGTGGGATGATGTGTGCCTCAGTTTTGAATTACAATCTGTCTTTCCACTGTTTTTTGAGTGCTCCAATCATTCCTGTATACTGCCTTACTCAGTACAAGCCTTGTGTTGGTCTGAAGTGGCATGTGTCATTTTGATCCTGGAAATCAATTTATTACTTAACCAGATGAACCACGTAGTGAGATCAGTCACTGCTGCTGCTGACCTACTCAAAATAATTAAGAAAAGCTCTGCTAATAACCTTACACTGATGATCATTTATAATTCCACTCCTACTAGCTGCAGTCAGCATTCACCAGGTGGAAGGGATGTTGCTGTCTTTGCAGATCGCTTGCCTACAGTCTATATCCCAATTATGTTATTTCAGGTGATTATTTTACAGTTCATTAAGTAGTAAGTTTGTGCAACACAAAAGTTCAACAGTAAAGAAACTGAGTCAGCTAAGAAAGGCTTGATTTTTAGACAACTAAACCCATTTATTCATCAGAATAGCTTCCTTGACATTATGTACATTACTTTTTAGTCTGGTTTTTTATTGTTCTTGAGTGATACCTAGCTGTCTGTATTAGAGTCAAGGTCCATTGTGCTCAGTACTAGAGGCACAGAAGACCTTCTAACACAGGCTGTACAAGGGGTCAGGAAAAGGCTAAATAATCCTAGGATGTTATAGGAACAGGGTCTCTGACATCAAGCTCCAAGCCTGTGTATTGCTTTGTGCAGAGGAGATTCATGAGAAATTATTTGCTTAATGGAAACATATCTCTGGCTGACTCTGGTTCTTCCTTTTTTTCCGCTCCCATGCTCAGAGTTTTTGGGCACTTCAGTCTCCGTTCTGAATGGCAGCTGGTCAAGGTGGACTACAAGTCAATCTTCAACCGAAGGTGTAGCAAAGATGACTACCAAACCTGGCATCTGCACAATCAGGTACTCTGACTGTGTAGGGAGGGGGTGATGAAGGTTCCTTTCCCCATACTCTGTTGCCAGATAGGAATGTGCTTGTTCTTTCCAGCAGATCATTCGGATTTTTTGCATCCCTCAAGTCACAGTTGTAACCCATTACTGCTTTACTTCTCCTGAAGCATATGCATGAATAAACACAGGGCCAGAATTCTCTGGGCAAGTCAGGGAGACTGTTAACTTCTCTTTCTATGAAAATATTCCACTGCACCAGAGGCAGTGCCCTCAGTGCTCAGGGCAATGTAAAACCTCACCTTGTGACTGAATTTGTAGGAGACACTGAACTTTTTGTAGCTGTGTCAGTGGCTCATGAAAATAATTTTCTTTCACTTTGCCTTTATTTTCCCTACTCAGACATGAAAATAAAAACATTTATTCATCCTGCAAGTCCTGCAGGTGTCTGCGAAACTCTGGGGAGTCCTTGAATAAAAGACACCAGAGAAGACCAAATTTTTTCATTTTATTCAAGGATACATGCTTTGCTTTTCGTACCTTCTGGCTTATTTTCATGCTGGATACATTTTGGTCCTGAAGCAACTAGAACTGAGAGAGCTCAGCTCTGAAGATTACTTATGGGTTACTGGCCACCAGTACGATGTCCCACTCCCTGCAGGGCAGCATAACTAGAGCCAGAACTGTTGGCATTGAGATGTTTCTGAATGAAATCCATGCATTAGAAATGAGCATTAATTTGGCAAGGTTTTATTAGATAACTGAAGTCTTAGAATTGAATATATAAAAATCATTTAGATGAAAGAAAAGGGAAGACGTGTAGTTTGGCTGCCATCTTGGGGATCACTTTTAATGGGAAAGAGCAGTAGTAGGCACTGTCCTTTTTCTTTACTTGCACGCAGACAAATTATTTCTGCATCAGATAAATTTCTGTTTACAGCAACTCACCTAAATGTCAAATGTTTCTTTTAGACTGGCTACTCCCAGTAGTAGCCTTTCTGTTCAAAAAGCTCAGTATAACATGCCATCAAAATTATTTGAGGCCTGTAACAAAGCCAGGTCTATCAAGGAAGGAGGACGGAAGCCAGGAGTCCTGAATTCTACACCTATATTTTGTCCCTGCCCTCGGTTTCAGGCTTGGGCACTTAGTATATTGCTTCTGTCATATGAAAAAACCCTGGAGTACATCCACATTGTCTTTTCAGGATAATTCTTAGCACTAAAAACATTGGTGGATGCCTTTTGAAATATGACATAAGTGGGTGCGATGGCCTGAGCACCCAGGCATTTTAGAGACATTGTCATTGTCATCCCAGCTCAATGTCTGGGGTCCTCCCATGGTGGCTTTTAGGTTTGCAAAGCCACAAAAGGGAGCTATGCTCTTAGCTCCCAACTCTCCCTGTGGTAATTTCTTACTTTACTTGTCTTTTGTATCTTTTGACAAAAAATTCCATTTAGGGACCAGCTGCCACTGTAACTCTGCTTTTCTTTCTCCTATTTCTTCTTGGCTGCTGAAGGGAGAGCCTTGTGTCATGGGAGAGAGGAAGATCTATAAAAAACGCAAGCCTGGAGCCCAGTGTTCCCTGGGTCGGGATTATTCCCAAACTGTTGTGTCTGAACCATGTGTCTGCAGTCAAGGGGACTTTGAGTGGTGAGTATGTGGCTCTGGGGACTTTTGCGGGGACTGTTCTTGTTGCATCATCAGTGGCTGAGCTACTGCCCAGACAGAAAACCTTGCAAAGAAACTGGTTTTCATGCAGCTTTGTGGCTGTGATTGTATTATATAGCATAGATGTGATCCCCATGCCTGTTGTGCGAGGGAAGGTATCCCCTTCATCAGTGGCAGAGATTTATTAATCTCCATGAGAAATCCAAACCTGGAATTCAAAAGCAGAAAGTTTCAAGTACTGATTGGCTTTTTTTTGTCCATTATTCTAGAAGAGTGATAGCTGTGACTCTTCTCTGGTCCAAAGCATGTCCCTTACAGGAGAAAGAGGGAATTTCTGTTCTCACTTTCAGGTCATTGAATACCTAAGGAGTAAGCTAGCAAAATGTGCACATTTTTATCATTATTCCTTTGAAATCCTGGAACTATTTGTTGCTTTTTAGCAATGCTTTATTGAGAAATTTTCTGAAAGGACTTCTGTGACATGGCTGTACAGCCCACCCATCTCAGATGTAGCTACTTGTTTTGCATAAATATTGGTGTACCTAACTTAATGGGGCTGTAACTTCCAAACTGCTTTAAAGTCACTTTGAAAGCAGCTTAAAAATAAAATAGGGAAAAAATGAACCACTGCTTGATATTGCTTGACAATCAGGGAAAGGAGATGGGAACATGTATAACAATCAGGATCTCTGCACAGGGGATTCCTACAGGGAACCTGTGACAGGCAATATTTCAAAGATTTAAGACTGTCAGTAGGTGTGATTCTTGAGCTTAAATGATCAGAATGTCATTTAAATAGAGTTCAAAATGTCCTGAAAGCAGATAAGCTGAGAAAACATTTTCATTTTTATAGTAGGTCATCAGGATCAGTGTCTGATTCAGTAGCAGTGTGATTCCTGGAAATTTTGTTTCCTTTTGAACCCTTCCAGAAGAGGTGTGAGGTATGAGATCTGCACAGCTGAGGCTCACAGTTCTTTTTAGAACATGGACACACTGAAATTCAGAAAAATGAATAAAAAATATAGACCAAAGTGTTTTCTTGAATATTAGAATCATAGAATGGTTTGGGTTGGAAAGAAACTTAAGAACATCTAGTTCCAACCCCCCTGCCATGGGCAGGGACGCCTCACCCTAGACCGTGTCACCCAAGGCTCTGTCCAACCTGGCCTTGAACACCGCCAGGGATGGAGCATTCACAACTTCCCTGGGCAGCCTGTTCCAGTGCCTCACCACCCTCACAGTAAAGAACTTCTTCCTTATATCTAACATAAACTTCCCTGTTTTAGTTTAAACCTATTAACCCTTGTCCTATCACTACAGTCCCCGACAAAGAGTCCCTCTCCAGCATCCCTGTTGCCCCCCTTCAGATACTGGAAGGCTGCTATGAGGTCTCCATGCAGCCTTCTCTTCTCCAGGCTGAACAGCCCCAACTTTCTCAGCCTATCTTCATACGGGAGGTGCTCCAGTCCCCTGATCATCCTCATGGCCTCCTCTGGACTTGTTCCAACTGTTCCATGTCCTTTTTTATTTTGGGGGCACCAGAACTGTACACAGTACTCCAAGTGGAGTCTCACAAAAGCAGAGTAGAGGGGCAGGATCACCTCCTTCGACCTGCTGGTCATGCTCCTTTTGATGCAGTCCAGTATATAGCAGGGAATATTGCAGTAGTTTGTCTTTAAGAGAGGTTCAGGGATATGGAGCAGAGATTTTAATCTTATCTGTATGGGTGTTTAATTTGTTCCTAATGCCAAAATTACATCTGAGACTCCTTAGATGACTTGGGAGATCTTTTCCCCTTTGTTTTCATCATAGGAACTTGTAGGATGAGCTAGATATTTTGTCCTGCACTATCTGCCCTTGGCATTGGCATATGCCTCTGAACTGAAACAAGCACCAGTCTCCAGAGATGCCTATGAATTTACTTTTTTATTTTTTTTTACTTCCAGCTGTGTGCCTCACCACCTATTTTCACAGTGAAACTTGTATTTTCTAAGCTGTAAGTTAAAAACTGTGGTATCTAAATTGGCCTTAAGTGCTCTTCTGCCTTGAAAAGGGTCTGCATCAGAATGCACTTTTTCAATCAATTGATATGTTCCTTGCATGAATTCAGTATCATTTTTGCTTAACTTTCCCACTAACGTGAGAGAATATTGCTGTTAACCTTGTCAGTACTGCAGTGGAAATGCAGTTAGAGGATAGCAATCTGGCTTTTGTTTCAGACTTTGCACTGCCAACAGAATTGTTAACTGGCTTCCGAATGCAAATTGTTATAGCTGGTGATGAAGAATCAGAAGAGCCAGCTTCAGTTTAAGGGTGCATTTTGCTGCTAGTCTTAAGGGCTGAATGGAAGAACGTGTGGGGCTATCAATTTGAAGAAAATACTAGAGGTGCTGGAAATGGACACAAAGCTTGATTATCTTAGAAGCAATTATCAGAGAGGAAGAGTGGACTCATCTGCTCTGACTTGTCACTTCTAAAGGATAAGACCACTATTTAGTCAGTGGCAGGATACATGTTATTCTAGAATATGATTCATCTGCCTTCTTTTGGATATCAATATGAGAAGAGGAGATAGGTCCCCACTGTAAGTATCTACAGTTGGAAGGATAGCTCTGACTCTTTCACTTGATGTTTTTGAAGAGGAAAGATCTCAGCCTTTTCTGGCTGGGTTCACAGTTCAGTTGCTCTTGGAAGCACTGACTGGCCTGTCAGTGTATGAGCTGTTCTCATGTGTGAACAGGTCCTATGGAATGTCAGGGAAAGAAGGAGGAGGGCCATCAGCTGGGTTGCGTGAGTACCCTGACAAGCAAGTCCTAACTGCAGGCTCTCTGCTTCCCCAGTAAGTAGGTTTGGAAGCTGATCTGGTCACAGCATCCCATGCTACTGGGTGTGATGACACTTGCCTTCAGGAGCTGTGCGAACAGGACAAATCACTACAGGGGCCCTACAGCATGAGCTGTGAGTGCTGTGCTCACTTCCATTTGGTCATAGGAGCCTTGCCCCTGTTTGCCTCGTGTTGCGGTGCTGTTTCCTGCTCTTAGATATAAGGCTGGTCTGAATTTTGGGGACAGAAATCATCATCCACAGCCCCAGTTCAACAAATCCTCATAAGTCAAGATCAGGAATGACTCTTGACAACCCTTGCAGTCATTTTCAGAAGCAAACCCTGGCCTTTTTCTAACAGAGAAAATGGCAGAAGGAACTCAGAAGTGTTATTAAAGTGCTTGCTGATCTTTCTTTTCCCTCCTCCTGTTTTTTTATTTACACTGTCAAGATAGCTTTCCAGAGAAAGACAGCACAGCAGCTGGACTTGATTATTTCCTTAACTTATGCAAACCCTGGGGCTTCTGAGAAGGAAGGTGGGCAGCATGCAGGGTTTTAATATACATTTACCAGAAGTTAATGAACAAGCACAGAACCTTGAGGGCATACAGCAATGTTGTCTTTAATTTTATTAAATATTTATGCAGCTCTTTTCTTCTTTGGGGCAATGTACAGCTCCTCCTGAATATTTTTAATTACCAAGTCACTGCCAGGCATTTTTGACTGTGCAGGTCAGACCCACTGAGAATGATTAAATTGAATGTTGAGAGAAAGAGCATTAGGGAATCTCCAAACCTTTTAAAGTAGCTTGCAGAATTTTTACCCTCTAAGAAAAGAACAGCAGCAGCCTGGATCTCTGGGGACATAGCACAGTTTTGTCTCACCAAAGCTCTTCCTAGAGACTTTCTGTTGGCAATGCAGGCTCTGCATAAGGGAAGAATAAAACTCAAGAGTGTCCTAAAGAGCACAGAGAGCTTTCAAGGCAGTGGCTTCTGTAGTGTCTGTGTTTCCACAGAGATTTAGTTTTTTGGCATTTGTTAACTTGCTTCAGGCAAAAATCCAGAATCTCTTTTTATTTGCCCCTTGAATCCAGCCTGCCAGTAATGGCTATCCATAGAAACCGGATCCAGAGCCTATTAGAACTTATGGAAAGCTTTGGATTAATCCTATTGCTGGCATGCAAAGCCAGCTGTAAAAAGAAGTCTTGGATGTGGTTGTGTATGTTTCTACTCCATGGTGGTCGAAGGAAGCATCAATACCCTGGATTACCTTCTCCATGTGACACAACACCATGCAATCCTTAGACTACCAAGTTGGCTGTGTTGTAGTTTAGTGCTGGAAAAACACCAGCTATATTTTTCTTTGAGGCAAATCATAGCTCTGTTAAAGAGCAGGGAGGCCATTAATGTATGTAAATATACGTACCTTGGCTAGTTGTTCAGGAAGTGCTCTGAGGGTTTTATATTCCTAACTGCTCTGTTGAGAAAAAGTGATATTAGATCTTGGAATTAACCTGGTTTGTTCTGAAACCAAGACTGCAAATTGCAAGCAAATCAGAAGAATCCAACAAGTAAAATTATTAGAGATAAACAGAAAAATAAGTTAACAATAAAATTTTCTTCCTGAATCTCTGCCCATGTTTTGTTGCCAAATGAAACATAAGTCCTCCAGTGCTTTGCAAGGTTCACTGTTCTGGTGTTTTTATTGCATACCTTCTGTGAGCTGTGTCCTGCCTCTCAAACAGATTAAGCTCTTTGTCTCTGGATGAACCCAATCCATCATGTCATGCCACCCAGCAGAGAGCTACTAGCGCACACATGATTTGGGGAGCAAAAGCATTACCTAAAAGTCTGAGCTAAACCTAGTGAATGGGTATAGTGATGCACTCATGACTTATCTCTGTAGTGACTATGGGTACGAGAGACACAGCAACAATCATTGTGTCCCAGCCTTCTGGTTCAGCCCGTCCTCCCTGTCCAAGGAGTGCAGCATGGGACAGAGCTACTTGAACAGCACGGGGTAAGTGTATCTTGCAATCTCACTGCAGTTTGGTGACCATGCAGTAGAGAAGAGATCCTGGATGGTTCTTTCTCCCCTGCATCCCATTTGGCTCTTTTCCAATCTTATTCATGAAATAATGTTTACAACATCGTCTGTGTGGAGCATTGCCTCATTCCTCAGAGATAGGAAGAAGCACATTAACATAAGTGACATGTAGATACTGTATTGCTGTCAGGTGATGTATGATCCTTGAAGCATAGACCTGAAGCTCCTCTTTGCTGTAAAATTAAAACAAATCAGGAAGGTCTATCTGAGAGACAGCTGAACATTTAAAAGGACAAGTTTGAGATATTTTACACTGGTTTTCATTGAACATCTTCCTATCTTACAGCTCCTATTTATAGAAGCTTCCCTTCTGGGAAGGCTCAAATAGACAATTTTTAGCCTCTTTCCCCTTCCGCCCCTCTGCCATTTTCACTTTGTATATACAACACTTTGTGATTTCAGAGAAGCTACATGTGCTGGTTTCTCTTGGATTTACCCAGAACCAATGGCAAGTGTTGGTTTATTATGGTAATACTGCTTTGCAAATGTTATTCTATTGTAAAGATGGTACTCTGAAACTCTGGTTGCACTAGCTGGTGTAAAACTGAGATGCTCCTTCGTAGGCAGTACAGGCCCTGAAGACTTTGTAGGTCTGCTTCTGAGTCATAGGTCCTGCGTGCTGTATTGTTATGAGAGGGTTGTTTGTGGTTGGTTGATATGGGTGGCTGAATAAAGTGAGGCTGCTGGGAGTCTGAAGTCACTCAACTTCAGAGACCCCCTTTCAGCTGAAAGGTTGCTATAAATATGTGATATGATTACAGGAGCCCTGGCCAATACAACTGCTTGCAGCCTTGACAGAGAGCAAGAAGAAAGCAGTTGGGGTCTGTGTCTTCTTAACCAATCTTGTATTTTTACTGTGAAATTACCAGCAAGGGTTAATCCTCCTAATCAACATTGAGAATAGCCAAGTGTCTTGCTAGTTAGCTAACCTCCTCCAAGAAAAGCTGAGCTAAAACTCCATTCCTTGAACTATTTAAAAATTAGACTGGACAAAGCTCTTTGCAGATCATTCCAAGTGCCTTTGAACAGAGGGAGACAAAATATAATAAAAAGCATAATTAAAAAACTGGGATGCAGGATGCAATCCTGCAGGCATGGGAAGTTGGAGGAGTTCTCTGCCTTTTAGCAGTGCAGAATAGTTCACCTCCACAATATGTGTCTTTGCTCAGCGATGATGCTGAGAATCTCTGGAGAAGGTTGGATTGTGATTTGTTTGGTTTTCTCCAATTTAATAAAGGGTTAGGTTTCTTTGATTCTCCCTTTCAGTGAGGGAGTCATGCAGGCAGTTAGCCTTTGACAAAACACACGCATTAATATTGAGAAACAAAACAAAAACAAAAGAAACTTTTCTGCTCACTGCCTAAGCCCAATCTCCTTTTGTTACTGTTCCCCAGGTACCGAAGGATTGTGTCTAACAACTGCACAGACGGCTTGCGAGAGAAGTACATGGCCAAGGTGGAGAAGTGCCCTGGAAAAGCACCTCGTGGACTGCACATCCTCACTACCGATGGAAAGTTGGTCACGGAGCAGGGACACAATGCCACTTTCATCGTCCTTATGGAAGAGGTACGTTAGTGGTCTCAGCAAACTTTTCACTGCATGGCAAGAATGGCATTCGTTTCCTTCACCTGTCGGGCTGCTGAGAGGAAAAGAGCAATTGGATGGGGTCATGAAATGACCACACCTGAGGTTTAGGAGAATTAATGAAAGGGCTATAAGCAAAACATACAAAAGAATCACATTTGGCCAAGCTAAAAGAGTACTTGCCCGGTTATCAGGTCTATCAGTGATGATGAAGCCAACGCCGAAGAAAGATAGATCTGGTAAAAAATATATCTCTCCATTAGCTTCTTGCTGCCTCCAGTGAACTGCAGTTTATGAAGTTTATGAGGCAGAAACAGTGTCTCTATGCTTAAGAATTCTGTTTCTGGGATGAAAAGCTTTAGCTGAATCTTTGCTGGGAAAGGTTAAGAACAGCAGGGAATATTTTCAGACTCATGGGGAGCAGTGAGGGACATTATTGTTTTGCAGTAGTAATTGAGCCTCCTCAAACCACCTCTGAGCAGCCCAGCCTGTATCTATTTTATTTATTTATTGGTACAATTCTGTCTGTAGCCAACAGTAGTGTAAGTGATACCGGGCCATGCTGGTGCCTGAAGCATCACAATATTGAGGCACTTCTGGTGATCTCTCTGAGTCAGGTACCCCTTTGGGAAACATGTATGGTGCAGCCTCGACCACCAAGGCTTGTGGCTCTGTGGATAGTTGGATAGTGGAAGGCACTTGGTATGTATTCAGGCTGACAGGAGGGTTTTTAAGTGTTTGTACGCCTCTTCTTGTCTGTGATTTGATTTGGTGTTTAGGGATATATGTGACTGCACCCCAAAAAGCCCTGCTGTATTTGCAGATGCTGCATTTCCCTGCTGGCTTCTGACGGCCTATGGAATATGATGTTCAAGATCCAGCAGTGATTTTCCCACTATATATTGTGCTACATCTGTTTCCTGGTTAAACAAAACAGTCAATTCGCAACATCACTTCTAACATCTTTTGTTGTCTCAGGAGAGACATGCAGGGAGAGAGGTGATGTTAGAGAACCATAAGTACATTTTATCATCTACTCTGTCCTGTGTACTTCATTTTGGGACAGTATCCGGAGACAGCTGGGAGGCAGCCATGTCATGGTCATGAACATAACAATAACAACAACAAGGACAGACTGGATGGCTCTCTCCTCAGTATCATCTGACAACAAGCAGCATGAAGTCTCTGAGGAAAACATACTAGAAACATTGCAAGCCTTATGCCCCTTCCCCTCCCAGGCTCAGAAGTAGCCTCCACTGGCAACTTAGACCTTCAAGAACAGAAGAAGCTGTTGTAAATCTGAGCATGTGCCATGAAGAAGTTTTTTCTCATGATACCTTGCTTTTTATTTATTTATTTTTTTAAACACACCCTCTTCTATTAATTTAAATTCTTATACAGTAACTGTTTCTTTGGGACCACACTAATCTGACAGGGCCTCTTTACATACTTCTGACAGGGCCTCTTTACATACTTCCTCAAAAGTTCATGCATGTTCTGCTTTTATACAAAGAGGATTTCTTGTCTACCTGGCTGATTCTTTTATATTCTGCAGGCTTGACATGGCAAGACGATTTGTGTAGACAGTCTGAGTGGGAGTTCCAAAAAGAACAGACATAATCTAAAAATTAGGAATCTAGTAGTAATTTATTAAGGAACTCATGTGGAACTGCTGCGTACAAAGAATGATAAACAGATGGAGAATAAGGCAGCAGTCAAGGTAGCTGAAGAGTGGAATCTTTACAAGGCTTTAGAGATTGAAGAGGCAGCTGAAAAAATATGTGAGGGCGTTCACTCCATGTCCTTTGTCGAAAAATAAAGATAGAAAAACATTTCATTGAAACAAGTTTTTTTCTAAGGGAAGAGGATTTTCAAGAACATGTCTTTGTGGTAAACAGCTTATACCGCAGAGAACTGCATTAGGTTTGTTTCTTAAAAGAACAGATTTTTTTTTTAAAGGAAAAAGTAAAAGAACATTTTGATTTTCACTGAAAGTATGGAACTGGCAGTGTTCAAGGCCAGGCTGAAAGGGGCTTGGAACAATGGGGTCTAGTTGAAGGTGTCCCTGCAGGGGGATTGGAACCAGATATCTTTAAGGTCCCTTCCAACCCAAACCATTCTACAATTCTGGCCAAAAGTATTCCAGTCTTTGAGTGTGAACTTGAGACAAATGAATTATCATCAAAGTGACATTCTTCCTTGTTAGTTGGAAGAAATAATTTCTGTAGATCTCTTACTTACTGCACACCTTGCTGTCATACAGATTCATTCCTGCCTCTGTTCACTTTCTCTGGTCAGTTTGTTTCCTGGCGGGATGTTTTGCACCTATGTCTACGTTTGCTTTCTGAGCCAAACAGTCTGACAAGTCTTCCTGTAGATATATCTGTGTGGCCTCCATTCAACTTTCCTACTGCTTCAGGCTAACCCTGATCAGCAACTTTGTGGTTAGCCAGCAGTTCCTTTCTACCTTCCAGTAGGCACCCTCAATATATTGTTGTGACTGACCTTTACGCTGTCCAAGAGTAAATGAGGACTTTGACAGAGTTAATTGAAAACTTAACTTCTCAGGATTTATAGATTTCACTTTAGCAGTATTGTTCAGAGTTAACTCAGAAATGTGCACGAAAATGACAAAGAAATGCAGAATGACTGATGATTTTTAGTATGTTTTTAAAAATATGGGGTTGAACTGCGATTTGGACTATGATACATGCAGGTAGGAAAACTTTCCCAGGCTGATCTTGATGGGAAGATGACTTTGAAGGTCTGTTCCATGGCAATCCGTTCCACTACCCTTTGTCTGCTTACTGATTTCGATACATAGAGTCCCAGTGTTTGAGACAGCCCCTAGCTCATTCTGTTTTGGTAGTTTATGGGGCTTAAAGCAATAAAATGTGCCTTTTGAATATATATGGAGAACAATGCGTTTGGGTTTTTTTGTTTTGTTTTGTTTGTTTTTTCTTCCCATTTGAAATGCCTCCACTTCATTTCTGTTTTAATTCATAGTCATAACCTCCAGAATATCTAACATCATGTGTGGGGCTAGCACACTTGTTTTAGTATTTTACATACTGGATACAGAGCTATGGAAAGGAGAAAGAAAATATGATTAGTGTGATGGGATGGTTTTGTATTGAAGACCCAACTCTCATAATTGGGTGGAAAGATCATCTGCTTACTGTTTAGTCACAAAATGTCTGTTCTTGCTTTTCCACTTCATATCTTCTAATTTCAGATATAATCATATTGAAGAGGCAAGGAAGAAGTAGGAAAGAGAGCTGTAAGGCCTGACAGAGGAGCTGCCATGATGGGCGCAAGATATTTCAGCCTAAGGTCACCAGTGATTAATCCAGCATAGACCATATTTTTATCCTCTGTTCAGTGTCTTCCGTATGAGACTAAGACAGCTTGTGGTCTTAGTACATTCCCTTGAGAAGTGGCTTTTGGTTATTAGTTTTGTTTTGTTTTGTTTTAACAAGCTATGGGAGCCTTTCTGCCAAAAAACTGAATATCCCAAGAGTATAATTTTTCCCTGATAGAGAGTTTTTTAGAGTGACTTAAAAAACTGTCAAAAGAATGTTATTATAGATAGTTTTAGAGTCACTACCACTCTAGTCCCTTATGTTTTATTTTTGGTATATACTGTACTTTTAATGGTCTAGTAGGACAGAAATGAAAACAGTGCCCTGATCAAGTCAATACAGGAAGCTCCCCTGGCTCCTGTGAAATGGGAACGATGGAGCAAAGAAGGAGATATATCTAAGATATATAACCAAATATACATATTTTAAAAACTACATGTAATAATTGAGTAGGTTGGTGTCTACCTGCAGACTCCAACTATACACTTTAGGCAAATTCACATCTGAAAAAAACCCTTCCTACACACTTATTTGTTAATGCAGGCATAGCCTGATAGGAAAATAAAGACTGGGGGCCTGCTGTGGTCCAGGTTATTTATACAGAGGACCTGCTTCAGTGTAGTCTGCCTTCTTGTCTATGCTTCTGGGTTTCCACCCAAAGGGTAAGATCAGGCGCACTCTCAGAGCTAGGACCGGTAACGGAACCCAGTGTCCTGCCTGTGTCAGTGCTACAGTTGCCATGTACATAGGCTGATGGCACCTGCCAGTAAGACAGCAGCTTCCATGAGTTTGGAGTCAGTGGGAGCTAAGAACTGGGATCTCTTGCCTTTCGTGGCTGTTTCTGTCTCTGCAGGAGCCTTTGTTGTGTACTTTTGATCTCAGTTGCTGATCATTTGGGTTAGAACAGCCTGCGAGCTGTTTAATCCTGATTAAAGGACCTCTTTTTCCATGATCAGTATTCTACCTTTATCTTGACTCTCCTGGGATGATAAGTTATGATGGATCAAATCAGATGGACCTGTGCTGTGTGTGAATGTGTTCAGACCATATGAAATATCACTTATGGATGTGAGGTTCATAGTTAGAATTCAGGCTGCAAGCCATGTGTTTTGCTATACACACAGGTAAACTTGAAAACTACTGCCCAGAGGAAACCTGGTGCTTTTGGGTCTAAAACTTTTAGGGACTGCCAATATGTGGTTATCCAGGCATTATTTTCCCTTTGTCTGATCTGCTCAATTTTTCTAGGAAGTCATGGTTTGTTTTGAGCAATACCTGGCCCAGAGGCTTTAGTGAAATCTATGAGTTCAGTGGTCTTCTTTAGTGAGACTAGTGGATGTAGGATTCTGTAGGATTTGAGCTGGTGGTGAAGGGATTTGAGGTACATCAGAACTGCAGAAAGGGCTGTTGGTGATATGGTTACTTGAATCAATATGTACTGGAGCTGCACATTAGCTTCGTTCCTGACTGCATTTACAGCTATACCAGGGTTTATGAGATGACCATGAAATATTTCTGAATTTTGTATTTAAAAAACAAACAAACAAACAAAAAAACCCAAACAAAGCTAAATTAAGGAGCAGCAAATTTTTTCTGTTGATTGGTTTTTGGTTTGGTTTGGGGTTTGTTTTTTGTTTTTTGTTTTTTTACTTTGGAATCTCACTTTTACCTAAATATATCTAGGGATTGGTTTCAGTTTTGGGTAGGTATCTTCTTCACCCATAGTGAATATAGTGGAGACTTTTCATGAAAGGATATTACTTGGGCCAGCACATCTTATATATATGCAGAAAGCCACAGAGATTTAATCTGAGAAGTAGTTTTATTTCAGTTTAGTGAAATCACTGCAGTGGGGTTTAGCTGTGTTTAAATTAGCCTTTTTTGTGTTACTTTTAGTCAGCTGGGAACAAGTATAAAGTAAGGCTCCAAGAAACTGAAATAACAGATACTTCTACAGTTCACATATAGCGGTCTAACGCATGATTTAAATTAAAACAGTGCAGCTGCTGCCTCTAGACAATATCTGCAATGCTAGAATCTCTTGTCTGCTGTTCCCTCCTTCATTTAATAGATCTCACTGACAATAATCCTAGAAGGGATTTTTTTCATCATCTACTTCATTCTCATGTGTATCCAGGCCCTATCTCTGTAGTGACTGACATTAGACAAAAAACTGACAGTCCTCAGTGTGGAACTCAACCTGTATAAATTCAGCCGCCCTGAAGTTACATGTCTAGCTGAAACTAGTCATCTAGACTCTCTATCATCAGGGTACAGTGATGGATATTTGCCGAAGATGGTTCATGTTACCTGTCTCAGTTATCTTTGGTTGGGATATGTTGCTCTGTCGCTTTTTTTATTTCTCTCTTTCACTGAATATATAGGAAGCCTGGAAGACTAGCTTAGACTAGACTGAGAGAATCCCAGTGACTAGGTTTTTTTTCCTTCAGAACTATTGGAGAGCCATTTCAACCACTGTCCTGTATCCAGAATATTCCTGAGGCTCCCATGTGCACATTGGAATTACTTTCTAGTTTGCATCTGGCCTACCATCAGTGTGGTGCCTCCCATCTCTCTGCCTCTGGTGGAGGTATTTGTTAGACACCACCTATTCAATGAAAGGCCGTGCAAAGCCCTGGCCACCTCAGTGACACATAATCCTCAACCATGCATTGCATGAGATGATTCAGATATGGTCCCCTTGATATATGCACAATTAGCAATCTGCCTTCTCAAAATCTCTAAACCCAAGATAGTGAGATAACATCTCTTTACAGGTGTAATGTTCACCTATTCTAAGCATTGCTTGTATGTAATTAGCTGGTCTGGCCTCCTTGGGGACTGAGAGAACAAACCTGGTCATTTTGGGTAATGTTACAAGTTTGTGTGTATGCTAATGAAATGGAACTGAGAAGTGGGATGGAGAGTAATATAAATCACTCTTATCAGCCCAGTTTCCTAATCCAGCCTTCTCTGTTGCAGGGTGATCCCCAAAGGACAAATATTCAGCTTGATTTTGGAGATGGCATTGCAGTATCCTATGCTAATTTCAGCCCTGTTGAGGATGGCATCCGGCATGTCTATAAGAGCGCTGGAATCTTTCAGGTGATGGCATATGCAGAGAACAGCTTGGGCTCTGACACTGCTGTCCTCTTCCTGCATGTGGTCTGTAAGTATTTCCAACTGCTAGATTCTTTGAGTGAAAACATGACCTTACTAAAAATCCCTGCAACTTCAGTGGGGCCTGAGAATTAATGCAAATCCACCTGCATATGCAGCTCACGGTCGTCCAGAGTCTTGGACTTTTAAATACCTCTACCTTGTTAGGTTAACTTTATTGAATGAAGAGGAAGGGAAGTTTATTTTAACACAAGTACATTTGCAGTCCTCACAGAGAAAGGTTTGAAAACATCTCTTGGAGTTTCTGAAAGGGTCAGAGACCAAAAAATGCCTGAAACAAAGTCCAAATATGTGTTTTGAATACAATTCTAATACCAAGAGGTATTGTTTGGTATTGAATCAATCTAAAGTTTGATTCAGTTATTCCGGATTTGGGGCTTTACAGTGCTTATTAAAGAAAAGCATTATGCTGAGCATACTTCCTGGGATATGAATGTACCAAGGGCTGACGAGCTACTTTTCATATTTCATGTGAGTGACATATATCCCTGACTTTTCCCTCCTGTTTGTTAGATCAATGCAATTTCCCTCCACTTGTCACATGAGCAGACTCAAATATAGAGCCCTGAGCTGCCTTCTCAAAGGCACAGAAGAGAGCAGAGGGTGTGGAATGCAGGATGAGACCAGGAAGATCCCAGTTCTTTGTCCTGCTCTCAGATCATTAGATCTCCCCTGCAGAGAGCTCTGACTGTGTTTATATGTACCTCAATGGTTTTGCCCCTAATGGTGTTCACAGACATGCCTATGTTTCCCCATAGCCTGTCAATGTCTTCTAGCCCGTTTATCTTTTGTGCTTTTCTGCTGGAAAGAAGCAAGTCAGAAATTTCCAAAACTCAAGAACCATTTTCTTCTTTTTAATTTCAGACTCCCTGTGTGAAGGAATCAATGTTCCTTGAAGCTTTTATTATGCTCATAATTCCCTCAAAGTCAATCATGGCTGCATTTAACAACCTGTTATTAGAGCATTAACTGTTTTTTCCTTCACCTTGGGCCATTAGCTGACAAAAATGATGGTTACTTGGTAATAACAACCAGCTTTGTATGGATTATCTGATTTTTCTCACGGGAACTGTTTTTTCGTGGTGAGGATTTTAGATTTTAGAACAAAATGCAACAAGGGACAGTTGCTTGGCCTGGTTGTGGCTACTCTACCCCTTTATTCCTCAGCCTCTCAAATGTCTCCTTTGAATTTTATAGCATTCTTAAGTGGCCAGCTTATTAGCATTATCTCCAAGGAAGCATTTACATTCATGCTAACAATGAAATAAAATGATACATCATTACTAGACTTTTAATATATTTTGATGTACAAGTCAATATAGAAGGTTTGACCTTGAATCTCAAGCTTACAAACTGTCATGGGTTCAGCAGTAGCAATCATGGGGAGGGATGATACCGCCGGTATTTGCTGTGTTAGCATTTCTCAGATACGGGGTTTGAGTAGCGGCTGTACTTGGATCTGGGGTAACTGCGCTATCTGTTGCAGTCGAAGTTTGAGTGGCTGCTGT